>JABFPB010006920.1:0-11525 GCA_022817645.1 Ceratoteleas bidentatus | reverse complement strand
TTTTTTCAGCGCGCTTCCATAATCGCGGAAAAAAATTCCGAAGTTAGGCCATTTTTTGGGCTGCTGCATGAGAACCTCCCCTTAATGTAAGAAGACAACGGATAATAACGGGAAAAGCGTTTTTGGACAAAAAAGCGAGGCACACGACGATAAATGCGAGCAAAGTTCGAGCCGAGTGGATTCGCAGGAGCGTATCGTTTAATATCGGCGAGTTTATTTACTGCAGCGAAAGCTCGAAATCGTAAAGGTTACGACGCGCGTTGTATATCAAACGAGCTTGGAGAAAAGTATGACGAAGCGGGCTTCGGCGCCCTGGGCAGCTGCTGATAATGCTAAAATTCCAGGGGAAAACCGGAACGCGAGCCTGGTCAGATCAGGCTCGAAATTCGGCTCGAATCTGATCGAGCATTCTTGTTAACATTTTGATCCGATAAAAAGCTCTCTCTGTGTTTTCCTTTTCTGGAATTTGTTCGAGCATGTAACCTTTACGTAATCGAACGCACGGCCCCGTTTTTTTTCGAGACGAACTGAAAAGGGAACGATGCGAAGGAAAAGCGGAGAAATCGGAATTCGCGAGCTAAGCAGGTGTACTTGGATTCAATCGGTGCGAAGATTTAATTATACGCGTGGAATTAAGCGAAAGTTAAGGGGTTCGGGAATAATTTGGATTTGTTTGAGCGTTGCTCGCCGTTTAGAAAGAATCGCGGAGAAATGAATGGCTGGATTGACACAGCGAATTTTGTTAGGAATTGGATTTGTTGGAATTTCATTTAGAGAGTTTATTGATTTTTTGGAATTTGTTTTACAGGAAACTTTGACTTATGTTAAGAACGAAGTTAAAGTAACAATTTTTCATTGAAAATTGTACCATATTATAGAGCCAAATGATGGAAATTGTATTTCCGCTATTTGTTAAAAATATGTTCGAACGTATTTGTACAGAATATTCCAGTGCTTCAGCTTTGAACGTGTGCGTAATATTGTCGGTTATTAGCGTCTGTAGGATTTATGCTTGTTTGCCAAACTTTTCAGTGTGAATTAAACTTATTTATTCAGGTAATAAGGTTTTAATATTTATCATATAAATATATAGTACTAAAACATATACGTTATATTGCAATAACTGACGATAGAATTCATGGCCTACAACTAAAACAAGTTTGAAAGTGAATCATTTACCTTTATATTCATTCAACTAAATAAAATCCTCATTCGAATTTAACATTAAAAAAACAGGTGAACTACGTTGCATAAAATCTAGAAATGTTACATGAAACAGTATTATTATTACATAAAAAAGTGCAAAATTAGAACACAAATGTTTGTTAAATAAAACTATTTTCAATTTGTATTAAATATAACGTATGGACATGTGTAAACGAAATATCGACTACTAATGAAACGGGGTAATAAACGTAACAATACGTTTATTGTTTATTTTAACAATACGTTTATTGTTTAAAATATGCATCATACGCTTATGTACTTTACTTTTAACAGCAATATCAATAATTTTTTGAAGCTGCAACTGGCAGACTGTAGTTGAGCAGATTTTCAGACAAAGTAATTTCTTTTCGCAAATATTAATAAAATTCTATAATAAAGTCATAAGTAATTAATATTTACACTACAAACAATGCACAATGAATGACAAAAATAAATAATGATTCAACTTATTGTTCTAAAATCTGCTGGAATATAGTCTGCTAGATTCAGCTTCATAAATTTCTTTCATTCTTTTAGTAATAGAATGAAAGAATTTAGTAATACAATCATTTCCTCACTTTTCATAAACTTTCTTAAGAGTCTTATAGCAGTCAAATTGGCGATTAAAAGTGACAAACAGTGCACAAATTACATACAAACTTCACAAATTAGAGTATAAGTGAAAGAAGTCTTCATTACTTATAATTTGTTTTAATTAATTAACCAAACATGAGTTTAAAAAAAGCTGATTTTTAATTGATAACAATATTTTATCAAATATGCAGGACATTTCTGTATGAAATTGAGATATATAGGCAAAAACATATAAAGATTATATGTTAATGTATTTTTCATTCAAACATGTCATTTTCCTATCTTCCTCTAACATAGTTCATTTAAAAAGGTGTTCAAACTGGAACCATTTATCTCAAAAATAAACTCGGTATTGCCCTTAACAGTGCATACAAATCTATTCCCAATTATACAAAGTATCCAATTCTCCAATGATTCTATTTTCCCTCAAACAAGCTCATTTTGCCATAACACGCGTAATCTAAAAATGCGTCCAAGTTTCCCTTTTTCGTACCGGCACTCCTTAAAAAGAAAACGCTCTGCTTAAGACAACCAACTGCTTAAATTTCAAAATCCCGTTTCTCCAAACGAGCCTACTATATCATTACCGGATCCTTTGGATCCCAAATCGGCGATTCACGTCGGTCAGTGTTCTATGTCGAATTCCCTTAAGGTGACGTTTCACAGACCCGATTCCTACATTATCGCCTTCTGTCGTCGTTAACGCATTGTTATCAAATACCCTCAAATATTTACAAATAAGAAATTGATCCAGTCATTAGATTCTTCGATAAACACTGATCATTTTGACAAATATCAATGTAAATTGGTTGTTGTTTGGCGTGGCAGTGAAGGAACTCGTTTAGCTCCCTTTTTTGGGTTAAAATTTATTTCTGAAAAATGACTTCAACATATAACCAATTTTATTTAAGTCCAAGTCTGCTGCAACGGAGTTAGTGTCTTTTATAATAAACAAAGAATAAACAATCATTTTTAATAAACCAACCATAGCGACATTCTATGGTTATGGGAGAACATCTCTGGTTAACAAATCATAACTTTTCAAACCGCTTTTCGAGAAAAGCGTTTTTTCGTAATCTTTCACCAAAGGCAACACATCACGAAAAACGATTTTTTTCGAAAATAAATTATAAACAGTTATAATCTATTACCTAGATATATTCTCCCATAACCATAGAATGTCGCTAAAGTCGATTATTAATAAATTTATTATTTCTTTTTTTATTATTACAGACACTAACTCCGTTAGCAGACTTTCGACATCACCTCAACACCTACAGAAATATTCCTCATTTAACATAAAATATAATGAATTCCTTTTTATGAATTCTTTATGGCCGGAAATTCCCAATTCAAACTTGACCCGTTCGACGTCACCTTAAGGCGCGCAGAATTCCCTTCGCGCGTTATGCGCTCTCCACAACAATCGGTCAAATCCGTCGGCGAACTGGCATCGCGCGACGATTAAGGCCCGGCGAGAAAAAGGCGCGCGATGATTGATAATATCGCGGCGACGTTCGGCCGGCATTGATCGCGACTGGGGCACGTTCCCCGCGCACAACTCCTGTCGTTTCGGACGTCACGGCGGATGACGAAGGCCTACCTCAGCAGCGTCGTTGCGCTATTCCTAAAGCCAAGCAGAGGAAAAGATTCGTAAGACTCAGCGCGCGGAAATGGGCGTGGCTGTAGCCGGACGCCCGCGTCACGTTGAGTAAAACGGAAGCGTCCGCAATCCCTTCCGGCGAGCGGACGAAGAACAACCATTCTCCGCTGTGCGACCACTGGACGGCTTCGAAGCGCAGAATTGTTCTGTAACACGTCTCGGTTTCGCCGTGCTGCAACACAGAAAACGGCCACATATTTTCACGGGTCATCGGCTGGACACTTAAATTATGGAGGGCGGGAAACTAGGTTATGTCGGGTCACAGAAACGCTCGTCCCGGGACCGACGACGATTCGGATTCCAACTTGCGACTTCGCTTTCGACCCTTTTAAAACGCGAAGCAGTTTTATAATTGGATCGAGTCGTGTAATTTGCGTCGATTTGCATTTCAGTTGTGCAAATTTCGCAATTTTGCGGCGAATCGTTAGGAGGGCATTTTGGTATTGAAATGGCGACTGAGTCGCGCTTAAAGCAAGTTTGGGGTGCGGGGCAAAAATCTGGGGAAATTACATGGGATGTTACATAATGTTTTGCGGGAAATTACACGCCTAGGCAAAAAAGGATTATTATGCATATGTTGGGTTTTCTCATTTTGGAAGCAAATTGCATTTGTTGGCTTAATTAACATGTAATTTGGATTTGATTATCATTTGACTTTGTAATTTGAATTGCGTTAATTGGCGGGTAATATTGAAGTGTCATTTTACAGTTTCTGAGCAAGTCTTAAATACATGTTGTTGAACCTTACATGTATAATAGTTAACGTCATGTTGTGCGCAGCCAGATTACACGACGTATGTAATTTTGCATAATCGCTTTTAAGCACATCTAAACCACATTTAAACCACATTTAAACCGGTTAGAATTAGAATTTAGACAATAATTTTTGTTTGCAAAGTATGTTGTGAATTATCATTGAATAAATCGTCGCTATGACCTGATGGTTTAGTTTGCGGGGCTTCCCCTGAGATTTGGAACTCCGAACATTTCTGCCCATTTCCATTACATTTTTCGTTTACTGTCTTCTTGATTCAAGGGGGTAGTCTAGGATCGAAAAAATCGATTATTCGTTTTTTACATGAAATGAATGCTATATGGGTGTAGAATGTGTAATCGAAACAGTTTTACTGACAAAAAAATGTTTTTTCATCGGAACAGGATTAAATGAAAGCAAAATTCCTCTGAACTATTTTGCAAAAAGATTTTGCTTTGGTCCAAAAAGAAAGTAATTTTAAAGTGCATCTTTTAGAATTAATTCAACATTCTTTTTCAGCGAAGAGGAATATAATTTGAAATTGTTCTTTTTCATTCAAAACGGGTAATCTTTCTCACGGAAAAAGAAAGAAAATTTTAAACCAACAATGTGTATTGCTATATAATAGAATATTAATGAGCTTCCGGTACATTCTAAGTTCGATAAAAAGACTTTCTTTTTCGGTGAAAAAGATGACTTTTTTGGTAAAAAAGATATTCTTTTTCGTAGAAAAAGATTTTTAACAATATTGTTAATTTTGTAATGTATGTTTTAAAACCAGAAGTTATAAATCAAAAAGACAGTTTTTTCAATCAAATCGAATATTTTTAAGAGTGGAATGTAAATATTTCTGATATGTTTATTTAAAAAAATGTTTATAGATAACAGACATTTTCGACGAAAAACATTTTTTTCAGAATACCATACTTTTGTTAATTAAAAAAAATCTGAAGTAATAGTTGATAGCCACATTCTTAATCTTCAAGGGAGTTCAGTGAAAAAAATTTTTTTTTTCATTTTACTGGCAAAGGATTTCAGAAGCTGCAAGACTTTCTTTTTGAGGGATCTTCAGGCGATGTCATTTTATGTCTTCTAGCAAAAAATTAACATTTGCGATGTTATTTTATTGTTCGAATTACGTACAATACAGTGCCTTTCATTCCAAAATATTAATTCCCCTTTGAGCTGTACGTGTTTGAAAATAACAGTTTTTTACGTCTGGAGAACAAGGCTAGCCCCTTAAATAATAACTGCAGATTTAATCAAAACATTTCAACTTGTTTGCCGTGAAATCGTCGACTCGTGTAAAGCCTTGCGTAAATTTCCCTACAGGGGGATTCATTTAATTGGTGAACAAAAATAGTTTCTTTCTTACAAATAAGAAATATACATAGAATTTGCGTCGTATTTAATTCACGATTGAATTGTACGAACATAAAACCAAGCATCACGTGGGGATCACATTTACAATGACCGTCGCTAATTATATAATGTCCACGTGTGCTCATATATCTAATTATAAATAAAATAACACATGTGGAATATAATTGAGATAACTTCAATTAAATCGTAATGATACCTTATTAAAATAATTATTCTCAACCTTTGGCTCCTCCCTTTAACAGCAATTCGTTACTTCAAACAACCATTTGTACGTAATCACAAATTACTCCCCTTTTTACAATTCATTACAATAATTACCTATAGTAATTAAATACTCTAATTAAATACTTGCAACTGCATTGCTATTCGCGTCTAACTCGCGCTACTCGTAAATATGTCAGCATTGCGCGGATTTCCACTTGAAATCTACCGGGAAAATAGAGCACAAAAATACAACAAAGAATTCGAAACTAGGGCGATCACTTACACCGAGAGTGACTTTTATTTTTTGCTCGCGTTTACAGAGATATTAATTTTTAAATCGGTTTGAAGAAAATAGCATTTCTTTCTTCTTTTCCTCTTTTTACTCTTCCATCGACGCGCTTGAACATAATTAAATGTTCACCTCGCCATCTGCTGAGTTATTGATTTTAACAAGAATGATTTGGAGTAATTAAAAAGATAGTTACGTTAAACCGTAACCAGCCACAGTTAAATGGATTTTCGCAAATTATTTCCCAGCTAAGATGCGAATCGCAAATTTTGCAGACTCCGAGAAGTTATAATCCGTTTCGAAAAAGTGCCTTGTTTGGTTCGAACCCTTTTCCAACTATGTTTCCCGAGAGTCTACGGGAAACCGTTGCGCGTCGGATGTGGATTTGAATTAAACATTTGATTTGATTTAGAACTGATTAAAGGTTTTAACGCTTGACTGGTGTACATGAGATTTTGTAAATAGTCGAACGCGCCGGGAGTGATCTCGCTGATGTCTAAATAGCGGAAAGTTCGGTTATTGCGACCGACGAAACCGGCGAAATTGCGACTATTGAACGGCAAGTCAGTCAAAATCGAGGGTGACGGGCGATCTTGATTTTAATCAGACGAAAATCGAAAAACCGAGTTACACCGAGTACTGCAAGTAATTGAAAATTTAAAGCTTTTGGGAGTGTACGTGGGTTGTTGGTGTGTCTCGATTTTGGTACAATAAGGAACGTGATTTAAGGGCAACGATTTTTTCAATAAACAGCAATTGAAAGGAACGGCAAAAAGTTGCACCTAAACTTGTAAACTAGAAAAACCCAAACTAGTAGGCAGAAAAGTTCGATAAGATTCCGCGACTCGCACAAACCTAGTTTAGTATTGCATTTTCTTCCATGGAGTTCTCTAAGGGGATCGCAAGTTTCAACTCGCTATTTTATTCCTAAACCAATTTTACGAATAAAATTTAAAAAAAGGAGATTTTTTCATCCGAATAAAATAGTTCATTTTTTTTTCAAAATTACTGACACGACAAATAAGCTCAAGCAATTCGTACGCAAAAATGTAACTGTAAATGGTTTACGTCGCATGCATTTCTATATACACACGAGTAATTAACGCGACGAATATGCTAAACTGATAACATAAAAGCTTTGAATCAGTCTAATGTTAATTCAGCGAACTTTACGTGACAAAATTACATCTTGCACACATTAAATTTCCATTAATTGGGTCGTGGTATGTTATCCAGCATTTCATTATTCACCAGCCCAGCGAGAAATAATCGAAAAATATTTGAAAACCGAATTGCTTATTATCCACGAATTACGTCCCATCGATCCAATTATACATTCAATTTTCGCGGTCCTTTTTCTCGAAAAACGTGCCAACGCAAAAGCCAATACATTTCGAGATGAAACAACTGCGGGAGTTAAAGGGATCGAAAGAAATGTTCGCCGAAGAAAAACGACGAGCCTCAAAGTTTCGCGGAAAGTGAAACGCGAACGGTACAATGATATGCGGCGGATGGAACGAAAAATGCCGAAAGAAAGAATATTGGATATCGGGGATGTAGTGACCTATAAATGTCGGGGAAATGCAAACAGCATTTGAGCGTGGAACAAAGAATGCCTTTGAGCGATCGCGCTATACATTAAATAATCGAACCCGGCCGAATAAAGCAGCTTGTAATGAGAAAAGCTCGGCGTTATAAGGTTGGCCTTTTCGGGCCGAATGCATACCTCTATCGTCAACGCTTGAACGCCGTCGCGCGATTCAGTGCCGGGAATGTAAACGCGCTCGTCCGACATCCAAAAGACCTTCGTGTACGACGGTTCGGCGCAAAATTCAACCACCATATCCAATGACACTCCCTCGTTCGTCGTCAATGTCCGCGTCGTAGGGTGCACCATCGGCCGGCCTGTAATCATCAATACATTTGTATCAGTAAACGTGGTTGATTGGAGAGGAGCGCTGCAAAATAGAGTCGAATTTTAACGACCCATCAAACGTCAAACGAAGGGCAGGTTTCGGTCATATAATAAAGGTTTTTTTAAGCTGGGAGAATTTTCGACAGAGAGTTTACGCGTTGGGAAATTGTTGAAAAAATATAGAATAGAGAATATAGAAGTTCTATCACCGTATTTTCTATAGGAGCAAGTTTTACACTGAGAGAAAAAGGTTAAAATTACTGTTAAAATAGTGACGCTAGGATATTAACGATAATGAAAAAAATATATTGAAAAAAAACAGTAAAATTTTCCGTTGAAACAGTACATTTTATTGTTTCAACAGTAAAATTTACTGTTTCAACAGTAAAATTTACCATTGAAACAGTAAATTTTAATGTTTTTGTATAATATAATTTCTTCATTGTCGTTAATATCCCAGCGTCACTGTTGAAACTGTTGTATTTCTGTCAGTGTATATAACTAATGAAGGCAGTAAATGTTTTAGGTTAGTTTTAGTACATCGATAGGCAGCAAAAGAATGTAGTTGAGTTTTTTGGTGTGATTTGAGAAAAAGATGCACATCAGAGTCAGTGTTGGAAGACCTAAACAATGACATATTTTGTGACATCAACAATCTTTGTTAGAGATACTGAATGCTTTAATTAAAACAGTTGGAGTGCAAAACGTTATGCTGATAATTTATTATTACATTAATAATAAATTTTTAAAAGCAATTTATTATTCAAATGTATATTTTAAACTTAAATTAAGCAATTTAAATATATGACCTACATTGACAAAATACCGTGTGTAATTAAACTGACGGTCGGTAGAGAAAAAAAAATCAACGTTTAATCGTGTAGTACTATATCTCGAATGAAATGTTATATTTCAGTGTTTAAAATCACACATTTTCATACTCTTTAAATTAAAATTAAGGAATTTGTAATATTCCATCGAATTTGTAAATGTCACAGAAAATTTGTAGTATATAAGTACACCATTTCTATCGAAATATTCTTCACACTTATTTTGTTATGATTTTCAAGTAATAAATTGCATTTTTAAACAATTTGTTCAGTGCATTATTTTAAGCATTTCTAAAAAAATCGAATTCAAATTTACATATCAATATCTTTTTTTAAATCATTGATGTGCCGATCAAAGTAGGCTTCTTTTCATTCAGTTAAATATTGCTTTGAATTAAAACATTTTTATACGAAAAGATATTCTATGCAAAATTTTTGGTAGCTCTCTTTTGCTATTGTCAAACCCATGTATACACTTATTTTTTAAAGATTGAAAACTACAATTTCAACTGAAATGTCACTTCTTTCTACGTCGGAAAAAAGCATTTCTCTTCCCAATAATAAACCAAATAATTTGGTTACTTCACGTCAACTTTTCACCGACAATTATGCATTGAAGCACTTTCGGTTAATAATCCGTTTGACTCTTTCATTATCCAATTAAGTGGGCCATAGTCGGAAACGTCGAACGGGTGCAAAAGTTCGACTTTCCAAACTTTCTTCCGTGGCCAATTCATAACCCAACTTCCCAATGAGAATGAATTAATTTTTTTCCACTTTTTGGATTTCCCTTAAAATAATTTCGCCGTAGATTGTGATTGCCAGTGATTCTTGAACTCGCGTCACAGTGTACGTGGCGCAAGTTTCGAGTCGATGGATCAACCTGTCAGAACTAAAAGATCGTTGTTTGTTAAAGGTCCGCATCGAATTAGTCTGTCGTGTTTAGTCTGAAGTGTAGCCACGCGCGTTTGAGCGATCGATGGCCTCCAAGTTGAGCAACCATAGGCGTGATCAACAAGTAGACGGATAATCGCTCGTAAGGTTTGACGGACGGAACGGCGTGAGTGGGTCTCTTTTCCGCCGGAAATTCGAGCCCGAATCTTATTCGCGTTCGGTTAACCCGCTGGGCGAATTCGGATCCGGACGCCGAAACATTTTTGCCCAACCTCGCGTGAACTTTGTCGCTTTTCGAGGTCATTCGAACGAGAACATTATCAGGAGTTACTGCAGATCGGCGATCGCTCGAAACCGCGATACAAAATCGCGCAACCGGGATATTACATTTCTGGCCTTTTTGCGTGAAAAAAGCGCTTTTAAATTCGGCTCGCGCGGCCAGTCACGCAGAACGCCCGATTGGCCGACCCGACTTTCATTCATCCGGCCGGGGTCACGCGGGACGATCGCATTTTCGCGTTTCCGAGTGTGCCGTCCGTTTTGTATACGAGACGCAGCCAAAAAAGGACGACTCGGCCGAACCGATACCCCCGTGACAACGCCGGCAAATGATATTCCTCAAATTCGTTATCGCGGCGGTAACAAACGCCCTCTTCGGCCAAATCAAAAACTTGCTCTGCAAAATTTGATTACTACGCGAGTCTGTTCGTTAAGCGCGGCACAGGGCGAATTGGTCGACGGCCTTTTTGTCCGCGCAAACAGAAAATTGTTTACAATGGTCCCCGGAAATAGAGACGGAAACTGAAAAGGCAGCGCGAATGAAAAACAAACTGCACTCCGAATCGCCGATGTTCGCGAAAACTATAAATTATTTTTATAGTAAACGAAAATTCTTAAAAAAAACATTTTTTACACAGAGTCTCGAACCTGCGACCTTGAGGTTTACAACCAGGGACTCTTCACCTTCACCGCACTGTTGACATTCGAAGCATTCGATCTTTCTTTTGTTTGAATCTGCGCGTCATTTGTTTACAGCATTATTTGACCTTCCTTGAAAGAGGTTTTTACTAGGATTTTATCACAATCAACTACTAAATATAGTAGTTTATACTGTTTTGGAAGCTTCGACCTCGAATTACTATAACATATAGCATTTTTTGATGCAATTTTTCTCTCCGTGTACGTTGCATGATTTAAAAGTACTGCGTGTTGTGAAATTACCCTGCTTTCGAGTAAAATTACAACACTAGTTTCGTAATAATAAACTAAATTAAGTAGATATTCACCAAAATTGGTAAAATTACACCAAACTCATCTTCAAGCAGTCTGTACACCTGTGTGGTGTGATTTTACGACATTCATGGTGAAAAAGTTATGTAATGTTACACGGTTTTTCTCAGTGTAGTAAAAGCGAAATCCACTGGGCATCGCAAAATTACAGATTTATTTTTATTGCGTATGTCTAATCGAAGAATAAGTGCCGCCCTTGTAGAAATGGAAACTCTGAAAATGTTTGAAACAATCTGAAAAAGTCTGAAAAAAGTCTGAAAGGTCCCAATTTTAACTGTATTGGTATGGATTGCAATTCTTACTGTATTGGTATGGATGAGTTTGGTTATTCCAGTAAGTTTAAAACACAAGTTCAGTAACCAGAACTGAAATCTGTATAAATTGTGTCACCCTACCGGACCAGTTCCGACGATATATCGTCGGACGTACACTCAGAAAAATTTTGGTTGAACAAACCAAATTATTTGGTTAAAATAGCACTAACCAAAATATTTGGTTGAACC
>JABFPB010006919.1:0-11532 GCA_022817645.1 Ceratoteleas bidentatus | reverse complement strand
TGATTGGCATGACATTCACATTTGAATTCACAGTGAGTTCACTGTGACTTCACTGTGAAATTGGTTGTTGTCAGGGGTTTAAAAAGTCAGAATTTGAAATGATTGTATACCTGTTTAGTAATATCAGCCTCGAATTAAAAAATCTGTGTTGAAGTTTCAAAAATTGTTTATTTTTTAGAACTTTTCTTGCGCGATATGTTTTTTTCTCTTCAATGCTCTGCAACACTGCACATTTCATTTCAATGTTCATAATTTTTAAATAACACAGTTTTTATTCGGAATTGATGTATACTCTTTTCCAATTTCGTTCCTACAACTTTTCGTTTGTCCCGATGATATCCTCTCATGTAAAACATTGTTTATATAATACAATCGTTGTTTTCACAGTATATGCATCACTTCGAATTACTTCTCTAACAGGCCACTTAGAAATTCATTCGATTTCCTCTCAAGTACCTATTCTCCAATATTTTTCCCCGTGGCAATTTGTAACGATTTTTAATTTACATTTTAAACAAACGACAAATTATAAAATTAACTGCGTCGCCCTATTGACTGAAATATGTATTAAAAATTAATTACAAAGGGGCCATACAATTCGAAGAGTAACTTCGGTGATGTCCAAGTACCAATTAGAGAACTACAATTATGTAAAGAGGACTGTTTCATAAAATATCGTTGCATCAATTACCGTCTGATAATATATTTATAAGTATCGATTTTGCGGTAGATGACAAATTACATTAGAGAGGTGTTGCTATTTTGCAAGCCAGTTTATTAAGAGTTCTCTAAGTCTATTGATTACATTCTTACAAGTCACGTACGCTTCACACGTAAGTTATGAGCGACTATGGTATATACAATCGGAACGATTCGCGTACATTTGTATACAATAAAGATTGCTAGAATCGGAATAAAACACATGCGTTTTTTTTGGTAGTAGAATTTTGGAATATTTCCATCAATGCTTGTGTTCTATCATCTCAGATATATTGAGAAAATATATCTGAGATGATAGAACTCAGTGTATCGTTCAACGAATTGTTCAACGAAACAATTCGATTAAATTTTTCAACGAAGTATTAATTCGGGATATGAAAAAAATATTGGCATATCTAACATTCTTACAGAAATAAGTACAGACATAAGTACAGACTCTCCTTTACAGACATAACTACTTATAAGCAGTACACTGTTCAGATCTCAATCTCCTAATGTAGAAATGAATTTCATTTCTTTTGCGACTCGACATATTCGCAGTGTCACAACAAACTCAAGGCCGAACCCCGATTCTGTGTTCAACACAGAATATTATAAAATACATAAACGATTGTATCAGAGCCTCGGGTTCTGGTTTGAACAAAAATGGTACCTGAAATTATTTTTGATGGCACTCCAAGTAATCTTGAGTAGTGTGGTCTGGCCTTCACAGGTAACCCCAAGTTTTTGATTGATGTTTATAAATCATGTCGCCCTTTCTTTGCAATGCGCTAAATTTAATGCTTCTTTTTTACCAGTTCAAGTATATTATGAACCATGTCGACGATTTCGACACTCTTTTTTCCAATCTTCAATTTTGTGTAATCCATGCCTTTATGATGAATGTACGATTACACAGAATACTAGCTAGGAAGAAGGTAAAAATGTGAATGGGATTTGGAGATAGTGCAAAAGTTATTTTATTTCGCTGAAATTGTTCACAGTTAAAAAAATTGCACAACGAAATAGACATGGATTGGCGAGTCACTCAGAATAAGGATGATCGTCAAATAATGCACAACTATACAATCGAAGGGAGGAAATTAGTTCTAGGATCTACGGGTACAACATTTACATCTATTCTCTCCGAAATTGAAGATATGCACTGTACAAATGTTCTATACAAAATTATTAGAATTCTAGTAAATTATATGATATAGTAATCTCGACGTATCGTATCCCATTTGGCCAAAATTACTATATCTTCAAAGATATTTTTCTAGACAACATAGTAGATTTTGATAGAACGTTAAGTAAAATTTACTATATCGTTTGGGAAAAGTTCTTCGAAGTTATACTAATTTTGCCCAGATGTAGTGTGAATATGGTAAAATTTACTGGAATATTTTTCTCAGTATGCAGTCTACAAAATCAAACTGACTGAAGTGTTCTTTACACAAAAAATTGAATCGCGAAATGCACCAGGCTGCCTGAGAATTCCACAGGATTTCACAGTACATGCAGAAAAATATTCTAACAAATTTGACTAATTTGTTTAGCACAGAATTTATAATCAATAAAACAGTTTACATTGCTAAAATTAACCCTGATGTTTAATTTTACACCAACTTTTTGGTGTAATGCATAATTTTAGTACAATTTCGCTGTATTAGTGTAAAAGCGGGAAAAAGTACACCGGTTTTACACCAAAAATCAATACTATATCAAAATTACCCCAAAGGAATATTTTGTTTTTTGCACCTAAGTTTATACCATTTTTACACCACAGGATTTCGGACCATATCCCAAATCCACAAAAACCCAACACTCACCAAAAATACACTAATAACGCATGTACCAAAGATTACTCCATTATTACTACAGGATTTAGTATTATACACCAAATTTACACGAAATTTACACCGAAGAATTCTTATCCTATGGATCCAACATATTTACAGCAAACAAGTCATCACTATAAAGCAAGTACACACCAAAAATATACCATCGTTACATCAATAACGCTTGCACGAAAGATTACCCCATTATTAGAACAACATTTCGGACCAAATTCGGATATTTCCAAATACATTTTGGACGAAAAAAATGTTGATTGAAAAAGAACTCTGGCGTAAAAAATGTTGTAAAGTTGGCGTAAAATGAAATATAACAGGTGTACGTTTGGTGTACGTCTGCTTTATAAGTGGTGTAAGTTTGGTGTACGACTGGTGAATCTATGGTGTATTAAGTCTTGGTGTATAACGTGGTGCACGTTTTGCCGCTTTGGCACCAAATAATGCAGGTAAAGTTGGTGCAAAGTCAAACCCCAGGGAACCAAACTGTCCGGTAAATTTAATAACTGAAAGTTAGGTTAAATATACTGAGCCATTGAGTGAATTTTACTAAAAGGTAATTTCTGATAGATTTTACATTTATTTTTCTGCGTGCATATTCAAAGAAATTTTAAGAACTACCTGCACTTCTATTTGATTTTGATTGACGACAATAAGTGATTAATGAATTAGTACATTTGTTTGTTTCAGTATTTGTGTTCATAAGTTTATTCATGTTATATACCACACCGCTTATGCCTAAATTGTTGGATTACATAAGGCCACTTGACAAGCCTCGACCGTACAATTTTTTAATTAATTTAGACTTCCTCTGGTATGGAGATTCCATTTACTTCTTAATGAATTACATATACAACGCTGCCGCGGTGTCAGTTGGATTGTTATTTGTACAATACTTTTATAATACGATAGTAATCCTAACGTATCACGTATGCGCCAAATTTGCTATTCTCATGTAAGTATAAAATAATGGGGTGTCGTAAATTTGTATTTTCATTTATTCAATATACTGCCACGTAAACCCGGCAAAAAATATTTCATAGAAAATTAATAGAAACTGATTGAGAATGAAAATAGTATATTATGCAATTTGTCGATGTTTTTAATGTCAAATTTAGAATTCTTCAAAATTAATTCGTTTTTGTTCAATTCAACAATTTGCATTTAACACAAAATATGAAATATATTCTATTCATTTCCATTCTAATCAAATAGATGTTTTAAATTTGATGATATGGGGAATTCAATAAATATTTTGAATTCCTCAATTGGCAATCATTCGTCTGTTTTGGAATTCAAAATTCCAAACGTTTAAAAATGAATCCGAAATTGAGGCGAATATCCTATTTTTTTCTATTCATTTCTATCAAATATTTTTTGCATAGATAGCTTCGACATTTCCGTACATCTCAGTTGAAAATTCCCGTTAGAAACAACTAAATATATATAAAACACTGATAAAACCGAATAGAAACTATTAGAACATATTTCTGACGTGGAATTTCATTTATGTACAAATAAAATTTATATGCAATTCCATCAAACACCCTACAGTCCTACACTTATAAAACAATCTTTTCATCATGAAAGGAATCGTTTCATAATGAAAGGATTTTCCGCTCAATATATCAATAAAACTAAATCCTTTCATAATAAAAGGAATGGTTTTAATACAAAACTACTACAAATTCAGTTTAAAATAAATCCTTTCAGCATAAAATTAAATTGTATTAAGATAAACGGATTTTCACAAAATGACAGTCTTCTCAACATAACATGAAGATTTTTAAGAGTCTATACAAATCATATAAAACAACATTTGAAAAAATATTCTCAAAAACCGGATAGATACAATTAGAACTAGTCCTATTGGAATTTTTCAACTGGGTTGGGTCTTATGTTTTACTTTTCTCATGGCAATACTCTTGTCATAACATCACTGTTCTATCATTGTTCTACCAATGAGAAATTTTTTTAGGAATAATTTGGAGAATATAAGACAAAATTCTGAAGATAGCTGCGATTTGCATGTATTCGAAGAATTGCGCAAGTGTATTAAATATCACTGGCGAGCAATAGAGTAGGTGAATTAATTTACGATTATCATTAATCATCGATTTGTAAGAAATTAATGTCAATCAATTTACATAAATTGGTTGTTTAATCAGCATGTATAACAAATCTGTGTGTTTAATCAGTACCGAGTTTTAACATTTTTTTTAAGATTTCAATTCTTCACTATTTCATTGCACTTCGTTATTTTTCATATATTTCATATCATCTTCATCCACTTTTTAATTTATATAATATCATACAAGTTTTTTCGTAGAATAAATACTAGAAAAATTAATCATTGAAGGTGTCTAGTTTTTAGACGTTTTGACACTTCTGATGTCCATTTCATGAAAAATATCTTGATTCAAGACGCTTTTGTCGACTATTTTACCAAAGTATCTTGAAATTAGACGCCTAGTTTTTACAGTGAACGGACTATGACAAATTAGCATTATTACAAATATTATTTTGTTAATAAATATAAATATATGTGCAGACTAATTTTTAATCGACTGTATACTTTTTTACCTTATGGCCGGCAACGGACAGAATTAATATACAGTACGTACTGCGACAGAAAATAAGACCGATAAATCGAATTAAGTTTTCATCAAAATATGTGGAAAATTAAACCTTTCATTTCACAATAAACCTAAAGTCATACTTTATGACTTTAGGTTTATTGTGAAATGAAAAAACCGTTGCTAAAAACGCAAAAGTTTCAATGTTATCCAAAAATTACATGACTGACAGAAATTTAGAATAAAACTCTTTTTATTTATTAGATTTTCAGATAATATTAGAGAATATTTTAACGCTATGATATTTCTCGGTTCTGTGGTGTTCCTAATTGGATTAACTTTGCTTTTGTTTGCTGTAAGATATTGTGACTATTGTACAAAATTAAATCAATTATCGGCACTTTTAATAATTAATGTTGAGATCAATAAGCAACTCTTAAAACTAATTTAAAAATTATGCATGAAACTGCTTTCATAAAAAAAGTTATAATTTTATCATTAAGACACTGTTAAGGGATGTATAAGTATAGAAAAACAACATTCCTCGTTAAAAATTCTTCATATGATACAATTTTTGTTCCCAATACCACTTTGGTTCCCAGTCGTATTGGGAACCAAATTGGAAGGAGTCAAATGACACTCTTATGTTAGAGAAGTTTCGATGTCTAACCAAATGATTCATTCATCAAATTTCTGTACTTTTGTCAAGGTAAATATTTATTTGTTTAAATTGCACTTTTCAAAGAATGTATTTTTCAATATATAAGTCTAACAAGTAATGAAAATGTTAAGCATTTTTAGCCACTAAACTTTAACTAAACTCCTGATGGAAGAATTATATTAGGAAGCATCTGAGTTTCATCAAGCTTTTTGGTATTACATGTGATTTTATCAAAAATATTTCTTTGGTAAAATTGTGTTAATAAATATAATAAACACAGAAAAAATAAGAAGAAAAACCAAAAAAAATGATTTTTTTAGTAAAAAGAGGCTTATTAAATTTAAACAATTTTTATTCCCATTCTTGAAATATGCGTAAAGTTCAACTTTGAACATTGTAAAGTCATATTACTTGATATTTAACCAAAAAGTGATTAGTTTGATGCTTAAAGTTGGTACATTTATTACAGTACAGGCAAAGAAATAAAGCTTACTCATCGATTTAGCGTATTTATTTATAAAAAATACGTGATATAATCATACAATTATACAAATCCGTCTTTACATCGCTGCGCAGTCGACGCACTGAATCCTGCGATGAGTATTGCACACAGCTGCAGAACAGTTGCTACACGTTACACGACGTTTCCTGTCGAGGGACCGAGGAAAAATAGCACATTTAAATAGTTTTCCCAGCTCCTTGAATGGCTTTGACGATTCAGTTTTCATTAAAACTGAATGAATTGCTCCTCCTATGCTGAGCTGGAGTGTTAGAATCTCAACGGAAACTGTTCACTGGGGTACAACGTACGTACTTGAGAAGCATTTTCCTTCCGTACAACTCAGCTGATTCACCAGTTATTTCCCCAGTAAATGAGAAACAATTAAATAAGTGATTTTGAATTGCAATTCTATTTCAATTTGAGGATCGCATTCGATTTCAAACGATAGAAACATTTCTCAACTAAAATATCGCGATGCATTGAAAAAAATTACTCTAAGAAAGAATTGAACTCGGAAAGTTCGAGCCGTGAGCTTTAAACCTTACCGAGTGACCCAGCAGCCGAGATCCAATTCAAATTAAAAAGTTTAAATTGTAAAATGGACATAAGACCAATTTGGAAAACTAATGTATAAATTGTATCAAATTGGAATAAATGGCGACCAATGAGGATTCAGCATTTGTCAAAACGTGAATTGGAAGTAATTGTATTAAATTGTAAATCAAAATGGCGGCAGCATCGACCTCGAAATTCCAATTTGATACAATTTAATCCAGTATACTGCGGGTATATTGGATTAAATTGTAACAAATTCTCTCTGACATTTCTTCTGAGGGAGAGGGTGAGAGTGGAAAGCATTAACTTTCCACACTGTAATGGAAAATAAGCAAGAGCAAGGATAAAAATGTAGTTGCATTATTATAAATGCCTTCAGATTACACAACATAAAAATGACACAATTACCAGGAATAATTAACAATAACAAATCATTTTATAGAATCTTCCTTCGAACAGTTGTAGAAATTATCCCATTTCCTAATCGGAATATTTGTACAATTTAGTTCTGGGCAGCACAGCACTACATGACATCTTTGGATGAAATTCGCTACTTCCGTGGAGCCGAGAATTTTTGGTCAAAGGCAACTTTCGCGAATGCGCGAGTAAACCCAGCTTAAAAATAAAATCCTCCGACTGAAACTGCTTCTTTTCCAACAAACGAACTACTGAAATCCCAACTACTAATATTCACTATCCCCGCTTAGATCCGAGAACTGATCCCCAGATACCACCGCGTGCGCATGAAGTCTCAAGATCATTCATGACAGCAACACTTGCACCCCGCATATAAAATAGAAGTTAGGAGTTGGTATCTAGGGTTATCGCAAAGGAATTCTTCGCGTTTTACTTCAGGAGCGTGGTCCTACCATACGGATTGACGGATCAATAACTGCTCTCAGAGACCTCATGATCTACAGGCACACATCAAGCAGAATCACTTACTTGTCACATTCATACCAACACACAGGATTCTGACTACGAAGGTTAAGCCGTATGAGCATATCCTGAGTTGACAGGAGACCCACCTTAAGGCTAGACTGCTCTAAAGCCCGGCATGTTTCGTGCAACTTGGGATCACCCCTCGGGTCGGTCTCGACATAAAACCTTCACCTCGATATTTACCACCTATTCTGGGTAGAAATGAAAATCCTTGTTGTGTAAATGAATAATTGTTGAAATCATGATACTATCAACCACTGTGATACGTTGGTTTGATTTGCTGACAAATAAGTTAATAGTGACTCCAGTCAAAATCGCTGCCCAAAGGTCATCTGCATAGACTGTTATCCCGATATAGCCAACCTGAACCACGTCTCGAATATATCTAACACTAAATTTCACACAGTACACTTGTTAGGGCAAAGACACTATATGCCAACTCTCTGACTAACCAAGCTATTAACCTAACATATTATTAATACAGCTTATAATTGCATGCTTACTCGCGCGCCCCAGCGCTACCCCATTGTGAAGATCGGATTCTGGTTGTTTTTTCGAGTTTCAGAGTTGGACTGCCTAGTTATTGGGATATCATGATTCTGGCCACCTGATTCTCATGTCCAGCAGCCGACTATCCAATCGGTTGGTCGGCTGAAGTACCCAGTCTCTGAGGGAGCTGCAGGCTCCGATCTCCGGGAACCAGTTGGTTACCCCAACGTGGGACGCCGGCGGGCAAATGAGCCCTGCAGACGTATGCAGTCACACGGTTTCAGTGGAAAGCCGTTTGCCTGGATCGCCATGCTTTAGCCGATACTTTATGTATAAACTTAATTTTTAACCTAGTTAGTTAGTATTTGACCGGCATCGGGGCGATGCCACCTATTAGGGGGACGTGATGTTATGTACAAATCGGTTATAACGATTGGCCAAACTTATAACTGATGACTCAGTTTCATTCCGTGCCGAAATGTACACGTGCTAAGGTCAGGCCCTGGAGGGCAAACACGCGCCTACGAAACTCGAGAGTCCTCTATCTCGGCTGAGAAACGTCGAGCGAGCAAGTTCGAACTCGCAGGAACGAGAGGAAATGTGACATCGGTCCGCCTGGACAAAGGGACTCGATCGCCGCGATCGGGGCTTGTCGCTAAGCCATTCCTGTTTAGGGCCCGATAACGACCTTATAAATATAGCGTCTCTCAAGGCTCGCAGCCCAGATTCATGCAGATTCAGCGTAGAATAGTCCGAACATCTTAATTAGTGAGTCCGCGTTAGCACCAATCCCTTGTAAAGAGTTCGTATGACCAATATATGGTTTGAGTAATAGATAGAAAAGAGTTTTTATTCGTGAATTACCCTCTCTTATCCGGACATCGTTGCCGATTCACCTGCAAGGACATCGCCAACAGAGGACCCGTACAAACATCTAGAAAATTTTCATCTCACTATTAGACTAATGGAGATTTCTTTGACGCTGAAATTATGCATTGCCCTTTATGTTACAACTATTAATCGTATCTCGAAAATAAAAATTTTAGCCGCAAAATTTCTTTCGGATGCCATTGCTAAATTCTGTAAATAATCAACAGCAGTTTGAACTGCGATACAAGTGCTCCTGTAAACTACACTGCAAAAAGAGGTGTTTCATTTTGAAACGTTTAGATATAAATATAAAAAGTGTTTTATTAGGAAACATATAAGATGTTTTCTTTGGTAAATGCGACCTAGAGGGCGCGCAAGTATTACCCGAAATATTTTCTGACAAACTTTACGACAAATGACAGCTTTTGCAAAGTTTGACCATTCAAATTTTCAAAGCTTTTTAATTTTCCAAATTTGTAAAATATGTCAGTTTTTCGATTTTTTTTTAATTTTCAAACATTTTCAAATTTATTATTTTCAAATTTTTAAAAATTATTTAGTATTTTTTGAATTTTGAAATTTTACTAATTTTGAAAATGTTAAATCATTTTTTAATTTCGATATTGTCCAAAATACATTTTGGACAATATCGAAATTTTTTTTTAAATAAAAAATGGTTAAACTATTTTTAACTATTTAACTATTGTAACCAAAATTTCAAGTCATTTGTAGTTTTTAGTTTTTTGTAACCTATTAATTAACATTCCGCAGACTATTGTAAACAGTAGTACCCAAGTGTACATTCCTATTCTTAGGGAAATAATTATTTATAAATAATATTTGCCACTGTTAGAACTTTTAAGTTTAGGACTATACTTGTGGATTTTCCGCAGCTGCAAATGACGTGAAATTTTGTTTTTCTTACTCGTGCGAGAAAAGTGCCTACTTTTCTCACTTCTCGTAAGAAAAAATATAACGTAATAACTCGCTTCGCTCGTGACCAATCGCACACTTGTGAGAAAAGTGCCTACTTTTCCTTTAGTAAAGTAATGTATAATTACAATAATTTGCAGAAACTATTCCACAAAATTAGCGGGGTCCGAAAAATTTAAACGATGTAACTTTTTTAAGCATGGAAAACCACTGCAGCGCGACTTTGGCGCCACATTTGAATACTTCTCGCAGTTTGAGTTAACTTTACAATAATAATGATAAGCTTATAGTAATAAGTTCTGTTTACAATAGCTTAAAAATTATTAAAAATTTGAAACTGTGAGAAATTTGGAAAATTGGAAACATTTAAAAAATTTGCAAAGTTATAGAAATTAACAAATTTTGAAAATTTTCAAAAATTTTTTAAATATTAAAAAATTTCAGATTTTCAAAATATAGAAAATCTTGAAAATTAAAAACAGTCGAGAAATATGAACAATTTGAGAAATTTGAAAAATTTGATAAATTTGAAAAATTTGAGAAATTTGAATGTTTTGAGAAATATTGAAAAATTGAAAATTTTTGAAAATCTTCCAAATTTTTGGTAAAATTTTGTTGGAAACATGTTGAAAATTTCCAAAGTTATGGAAATTAAAAAATGTTGAAAAATGTGAGAAAATGTAAAACCTTGAAACATTTTGAAAATTTGTGAAGGTTTAATTAAAGTTTAATTAAAGTTTGGAACATTTTAAAAATAATGAAAATTTGTGAAATGTACAAAATATTAATAAATCTCAAATTTTTCAAAATTTATAAAATGTTGAACTTGTTGAAAATTAAAAAAAAATCGATAAATATGAAAAATTTGAAAAAGTCGGGAAAATAAAAAAATTTTGAAAAATTTGAGAATTTGAAAGATTTGAAAAATTTGAAAAATTTTAGAAATTTGAAAGATTTGAAAAATTTGAGAAATTTAAAAAATTTGAAAATTTTGAAAGATTTGAGAAATTTGAAAGATTTGAAAAATTTGATAAATTAAAAAATTTTGAAAATTTGAGAAACTTGAAAAATTTGAGAAATAAAAAAAATTTTGATCATTTTAAATATTTTGAAAATTTTTAAAATTTTGAAAAATGTTGAAAATTTTGAAATTTGAATTGTCAAATTTGTCAAAATTTGTCGTTTTTGTTAATATTCTCAACAGTTGAGATTATAAATATCATAATGTGTCCAGAAATATCTGGACATGTGAGGACACGGTCTGGACGAGATCCGGTGAAGATTAAATGCCGCATTTTTTTCTTCAATAGATAATTAATTACTTGTGATTAATTATTCATCACCTCGCGATTCTATTTTTCAGTACTACGAACTATATCTATAATTTCTAGGTTATTGTCAGATGATTCACTGTTTTGAGCGAATCATTTTCACGTGTTTAGTATGAAATAT
>JABFPB010006918.1:0-11535 GCA_022817645.1 Ceratoteleas bidentatus | reverse complement strand
CCGTCGTCAGCCAGTACTGCGACAGCGCTGGGCCGTTCATTGACGCCTGGCAGGCTACCGATTTTTCCGCCTGGGTACGAATGTTATTCGTAACGCCGATGACTTGTTGAGTAATGATGTGTGCTATCTAACAAATGTTGGAAATTGGTAAGGAGGTTAGCTTAATGTGGTGTCGGTTGTCGTGTGGCAAGCAGTTGTTCCAAAATCGGTTCAAGTCCGGTCCTCCCAAAAACGCACAACGAATTCACATGTCGCCGACAGACACATTTTGGCGGGCGACGGTGAGCGGCAGTGCGCGGCGCACGGTGGCGGTAGCGTTCTACAAATTAATTCGTAAACTGAACGTTTTTACGAAACAGTCGTAGTTTGAACGAATTTTTGGGAGTATTTTACGAATTAACTGTTTTACGACCTAATTCGTACGAACTCATTTTCTCTATGAACGGATGAATACAATACACATTTATCACATTTAGAAAAGTATACTTAACCGTTAATAAAAACCGTATTATTTCCACGTGAAAAAGAGCTAATTAATATAAATATCTTAAAGTTGTGCACCCAAAGAACTAGACTGCTAAAACTACAGTCAGATTGTTAAAACTACACTGAAAAAAAAATTGTTAGAAAATCCTTTTACGCTAAGAAGATTCCACTCATAATAAGAATATTCCAATTATTAGAAGAATATTCCTCTAATTATAAGAATAATTTTCTAATTAAAGGATTGTTTTTAGAGTGTACAGTCCACAGTGTTAAAACTACAGTCAACGCTGTGTGAGTGTAGTCTTGACTTTAAAGTACAGCGTATTTCTCTGGGTATGAAAAATCTATGATTTTTTGCCTTAGTTTACATCCTTACCGAATGGGCAATACACTATTATAAACTACCAGTAGTTATTAAAAAAAATGTTATTCGCGGACAGAAGCTACGTGAAATTTCATTTGCAATGTGAATCTAACTGCGAATATACTAGCATAAATACGTTTTTCTACACGCCCATTATGATAGAGTAAATTTATATTCTTCTGAACATGATCCGCATAAATACAACGGGATTTTCAATACGCTTACATCGATTATCGTTAATTTTGTTTGTTGAGCAACCAAAGAATGTTTGAAACTACACAGTGAAAAATTTCTGAATGAAACTTTAATCTTTAACGTAACTGTTGAGATGTCGCGTTTGAAAAGCTGAAAAATATATGATTTCGAGAAAAACGGGTTTCAAGTCTTCCGTGTCTAAGGTTTGGTTTTCGGATACTTACTACTAGTCAATTATGCCCGGGCCACATAACACCTCTTCCTTTTAACCAAACTGCACAGTTTAGTTGATAGGAATATAATTCCCTCAAGTTTAATTAAATGGCAAATTTTGATTTACGTTCAACTTCAAAATGTTATAAATTCATTTGTTATGTAAAATGTATAGCTCAGTTTGAATCAAGTTGAATATATTTTCTTAGATAAACGAGTTAAATTTTGTTGTTTCGCATTAGCTGTTGACAATCGTATAACTTTGAATAAAGAATCGTTCTCGGGGGCGTAGCGCTCAAACAATAAATATCGCTAAAATACAGACCATCCAAATGCGACCTATTGATCGGAATTGAGTAAACAAACTTGTTAGACAAAATTTTGATAGCATAAATATTAATTATATATTTTTTAGGCATTCCACATCGACGAAAAAAAGAAAAAACTGGCCTAGTGTATTAATTTTTAAAAACTTTTAACGTTTATGTCTGCCACTTAATCCTTCTAACAATTTTTTTATTAAATGAAAGTCCTTTATTCCGTTTCTAAAAAATCGATTAATTCTTCCCTTTTTACCATCCTGCAACTGTATAGTTTAGTCAAGAGAAAGAGCTCCTGGATAGCTGATTAGTCTTAAGTATCCCTTTTTCACTAATTTGCAATTTTACCTTTTGCTTCAGCATCTGGAAATCCTCATATTATTCACTAACGAAATTTGTTTTGATAGCACTCAAACAAAAAAATACTACCCTAACGACCTCCCTAAACTGCATAACTACAGATGCCAACTTGGCATCCGTTCAAAAATACCCCAACCTTTGCCAACTTCAAAAACAAATCCCTCATCAAAGACTCCCACAAATTCATCACCCTTTCCACCTAATCCCCATTTCCCAAAAATATACCTTCCCCAAAATCCCTGGCAATCCCTCGCATTCCTCCCCGGCGCCCTCCGCCGAATTCCTCCCTTGCCAACCAACCCCTGCACTACCCGCGACCGCTCTCCCTCGTCCTTTACCCACCGAGCCGCGGTCCGCGCGCGACGGCCCATTTTCGCCGCACATCGCCGCGTGCCGGACATGCGCCTTCGCCCGGTTAATTCGCCGCGCTCGCACCGGGGTCGTCGCAGTCGGCGAACGCGCAGACACGAAACAGACTCGCGCGGCTCCGCTGTCCCGCGTCCGCACCGATGACCGCCGCGCGCTGACCCTCCCGTGCAGACAGTGCGCCCGCCCGTCCGACCGCACGCCGACTCGCACTACTTGCCCATGCCCCGTCTCGCCTCGGCGCCGCTCCGGGCCGCGGGCCCGACGTGACCGTCGCCGTCGATCGCGCGCCCCCACCCATCCCCGGCCGCCCGCCCCTCCCCGAGCGAACGGGGCCACAACCACTTGTGGAAGTGTCGACTTGCGAATCGCCACACCGAACCGACCAACGTGTCCGCTTGCCTACCACTGAATGACTCGCGGTAAGCGACCACGATTTATCGGAATTACGTCTCACGGTTGTCTACGACTTTTTCGCGATCCCCGGGGGGGGGGGTTGTCTCATGATCTCATTGTCTGAGCTTTGGGCGAAAAAAGGACTGTTTTTCGGTAGGTTTCGCGCGAAGGTCGCGCTTTTTGCAGGGGTGTTGCGTAATGGGGCGATCTGGTGATCATATGGCTGGAGGCTGCGGGGTCGAAATCCGCTGGGGCGCTTTTTCGTCGCGAAAAAGCATCCTGAGATGCTCGGTTCGTTGGTTTGATGGGGCTGTTTGCAGTTGCAAATGTCGGAGGTTTCTTGTGGCATATTGGAGGTGTTTTTCGCCGCAGCATCCGAGGGGAAAATCGGGAACTCGGGTCGATCAATGGGGTCTGTTGCGAGGACAATTTTGGTACTGTCATCTAGTGTGGTTCGGGGTTGAAATTTTTTAATCAGCACCAGAGTTCGTTATTAACACGAAAATGCAATTTGCGACTCGGGCAATCAGCCTCGATGTTTGCTGGGGTTAGCTTGATGTTGACTAACTTGACGCGCTTTGTACCAATTTCATTTTACAGTTACCACGATATATATCGATTACGTTGCAACGTCGACGGAGCAACATTTGTAAAGTGATTCGCCGCGTCTTTGTTTACGACTTGGCCGTAATCATTGCAGTGTGCTATGTCAGACGCTATGTTGCGTAAATCGCGAGATTTTTTTCAAACGCCTGGTTCCTCGTGTACGTGTATTTATTTTTAGTTCGCCATCTTTCCCGTAGATGGCAGGTACATTTTTATAAATGACCGCACTCTATTATAAGCAGAAATTACGCAATAACAGCGTATGTCACTGCGTTATTATTAGACGTTGCATTATGTGCAAATGCACATTCGTTAAGGTTAAGATAGTGCACATTTTCATAGACCTTCCGTCACTTTATCCCACGGAACATTTTCACTCGAAATTCCGTCGTCGTAAATCTGCAATGTTACCATTTAATATAGTACAATGTACGCTATGTTTTGACAGTAATATAAAATAAATGGTTCCGTAATTAATTTTAATTAAAGTAAACAGTTAGAAAAAAAATGTTAGTTATGCGTATAATGCTCTCTAAATTAAATTGTTCGGAGATGTTGAACGCTATATTTTGTGTGAAATTAAAATGCAATTAGTTTGATTAAAGTTTTTCTTCAATTTTCCCATGAATTTCGTTATAGGAGATGATGAAAAACGAGTTCGACGCGTAAATTTAGATACTGCCTCTAAGCAAATAATGTTTCGTTAAACTCTGCTATTAAGCTTTCCTCGGCTATAGTCACGAATCGTTATCGTCGCAGATCGGGAATGAGTAGTACGTGCGGCCGATGAACATAGTACATATTGTTTAAATTAAAGTGGAAACACTCTAAGTAGATTGAGACAAACAATTCACCTCATTCACAAGTTGCACACACTCGCACCAAACTGGCTGATGTCACAATGATAACCGTTCGTGACGATGGCTAGGGAGAGGGTTAATGTGTACCTATAGTTTAGATTACAATTCTTACTCTGAGAAAAAGTATAACGAAAAATTACCGTACTCGACAGTAACGCAGTCCAAATGCACATCATATTCACATATTTACCGCCGATTTGACTAAATATGACATATTTAGGAAACTAGATATTTTTTTATTTAACCTCACGCTATGATGACTTTCAATTTTGAAAGTCATCTTAGTATGGTAATTTCTCATTAAAACTAAAGTTAAATTTAAGAAAACTTTTCGCTCAGTGTAGTCGAACTGCACTTTTTATTTGTTTTTTCAGCTGAACGTGAAATTATCGGTCTACATTAATAAACCCTACACATTGTTTCATTCCCATTTAAACTACGCCAAAAATTAACTAAAATGCATAAAAATAATACGTCACATATTTCATTCTCGTAAAATGAAAATGTAAATGTTGTTAGGTAATTATCAAAACGTGATTGCAGGTAACGTAACGAAAAAAGTTCGTTACGCTGCGATGTAATTTGAATAGATATGGAATCTAATGCATCTTTTAATACGATCATAGCGTGTTCCGATAGCTTCGATATCGGAAATAATTCAAGACCCCAAAGCAATTCTTCTTTGTTATCCAGTTTTATATTGTCAGTGACCGCGTAATGCGAGGGTGCGTGGCCACTTAAGTCGTTTTCCAAGTGAAAACGACGTAAATATGTACCGGCGAATACATTATCGTTTTCAGTCATGTAACTCATCGAACGATTCGCTCCAAATCAGCAAATTGCTGGGTGTACTTTGTTCTATCGATACCTCGGTAGTTTTAACTAATGAATACTGAAGTGAAGCATAATTTAGGAGGGAGCTAAAAACAGACACAATGTGTATTTCAATCTTATACATTCAAATCAAATGAGATGGATTAAAAAGTATCGTGTTTCGTATTTTTTAGGCCAGTCGTGGAATGTTTAAACATTGAAATTGGAAAGAAGGTTGTGGGCGAATGAATAATTTTCGCGATTACCGAAAGCTTGATTTGTAATACGAATTCGTAATGGGATCTTGTACGAAAATAGAGACAAATTGCACTGTTTCTGCAACATACTTGCTCCATTATAAACGGATGCATTTAATCGACTATACTTATTACTCTTTTTATCAGTGATCTTTTGCCTAGAGATAAGGTCACAGGTAGCCTATATTTTTTGTACAACCTTCACGCGATTGAAATTCTATAACAAATCGAGAATTCTTTAAATAATGCCAAACAATCTGAAACCATTGGAAAAACTGTCAAATAAATAAAGTTACTCTTTATTTGATCAATAAGCATTGTTCGATTTCTTTACTTTACGAGATTCGGGATTTTATATTAGAAGAAAGAAGTGCAATAACACTACGCAAAGCTTCAACGTTGTTATAGCGTGTTATATGTAAGTTTATTTAAAACGGAAAACGTTTATTTGTATTCGTTAACATATTACTTGTTTTGTTATATAACAAAATTGTAAAAATAATCTTTCTACAAAAGAAACAAATTCTGTAAACACATGCTCTCTCAATTATTTCCCCACAGTTTCCCTCATTTTCAAAATCATCATTTCATATTTAAAATCATGTTTATCAACAACAGATACATTGGTGGATTAATTAATTAATGTAGTAATTAATAATTGTTTTGTATGGATAATTATGGAATTATGGAGTAATTAAAATTAAAATGATTATAAAATAATAAATACTTAACTTAACTAAAATAAATTGTAAATTTAAAAATTATTTAAACTTGATTCTTTTACTCCATAATATTCACAATGTACGTATTCATGAAGTTTTTTATGAAATAATTTAACGGTTATTAAAAATACTGTTTTCGTGGAACGCATATACGTAAAGAAAAATGAATCAATATTTAAATCAGTAGATTCTGAAGTTTAATGAATTGTGATTGACAACAAACTAACAAGCGTATTTCAATGCACTGATCTAGAAAGTATACAGACTCATAATTTTTTGGAAATGAGTTTTCTTAAATATGTGATTTAAGAAAAGATGGTACTTTGTTTCTTAATAAACCAATTTATAGTGGTTTATTAAGAAAAATAATTTTTATATTTTCCACCGGTGTGTTAAATGTAAAATACAATATCATTCTAAACTCGTTTAACTAGTTATTTCCATTTTTCGTATTTTCTTCAACAGAGTTGTTATAAAAATCACGTTGCAACTATTCTTGAATATCGGTATCGCAATAAAAAACGTTATTTTCACAAAAAAGATTTCGTATCCAAATCATTAAAACTTACAAAATGCTATTATACCTAGAAACATAATGCATAATGCTTTATATATACCTAGAAATGCTTTCGATTTTAGAAAAATAATATGATTCTATATGAAGGATGAATCATAATTTTATAACTGAACTTATTTATTCGTCATCTACTGCTGATAACCAACTGGTTCCGTATTAATATTACATTTCAACAAGCTTCAAATGGAGCATTACTAATTAGGAACTATTCCGGCGAGGATCAAGTTCTGTCGCAACAGAGTTAGTCACATTACTAATGAAAAAAATGATGAATTATTATATAGTACATGAAAATAATGAAATTTCGATATTTTTTATTTTCAGTTAAGAAAAACTGCGATGTTTCATTATTTTTGAAGACGCTTGAAGATTTTTGTTATTTTTTTTTCTGCACGTGGGATAATTCTGCAAATTATCCCACGTGCAGAATCTAACTATAGTCGATTTACGATAAAACAATTATTAATCTTTTTTTAACAACGGTGCACGGGAAAACAAAGTGTCTTCGAAAAAACTGTTTAAACCCTTTTAGCATCTTTTTTTATCGAAAAACATCTTCGTTTAAGACGTTTTTCATGTTTTTCACTAAAAATCATTTTAAGGGGTTACCTCCACTCAGAAATTTGGAAAAAATCACTTTTTCAAAAATGTCACCATTGGAAAGTATTCTTTGTCTATATAAATCCAAAGTTTCAAGTCGATCCGATGAGTGGTAGTATTTTCTTTTTCGTTTTTTTTTGATCGCCGAAGCGAACACTACACGTCTACATGTTATTTAATCCGAAAACTTTGAAGCGAGAAACATCGTTTCTCGAAACGATGTTTTTCAAGTCGGTGGACACGATTGCAGACAAACTTCTCAACGGATTTCGATGAAATTTTGCGTAGTTCCTGCAAATTAAATTGTGGTGCCCTTGAACGAAGGAAGTTCATTTCTAATAAAAATTACTATTTTTTGCATACTAAAACAGCCAAATTTTAAGCCAAAAAGTGACCTTCATTTTCAGACGGCCGCCATTTTGTTTTGAATCAATATGTTTCATTTTCTTTCGTTCAAGGGCAAGTTTTTTAAATATATTTTCGATACTTCTCCGCCATTTAAAAAATAATTTTTTTGACAAAATTGTAAAATGTAGCCGAAATACAGATCTGACTAACGTACTAATTTGTTTTTTTATACGTGTTAAAAAAATACATGTTAGTTTTGGAGAAAAAAATTTCAAAAATAACTTAAAAACGATCCTGAGTGGAGGTAACCCCTTAGAGAAAGACACCTGTTTTTGTAGTGTGACCCTAACTCCGTAGCAGAAGAACTTAAACTTCACCTTAATATTCATTTCAAATTGTTCAACTACTTAACTAACATATTTTAAAAACCACACACCTCAAACCCAAAACTTTATCTCTCACACACGAACACACCCTTTCCCACCGATTTTCCACTTACCCTAAACAACTCAGTCACGTTCCCCCATACACTATTTACCACCTCAGACACTTAAAAAAACACCCAATCCACGCTCAATCAACGCTAAAATCATTAAACATTGCAAACGCACTCTGAAAAAATGAGTCGTCTAAGTGCAAATTCTCGCAAATCTGATCGTCCCGGCTTCGCTCTCCGCCTATTTTTTTCGCAAAACGGCTCGCCCTGAAAGTGTCGCGCAGTCACTCGAAATCAATTATATTAAGTACTGCAGCGTAGATTTGCGATTAATCAGCGCCAGTCATAAATTCTCAACAGTCGTGCGAGCACACTGGGTATCGTAGTTTCTCGCTATCCTTGCCCCATTTTCCCGACCACCCTTTTCATATCAAGATTCCGAATCGTACGCGTTAAAATTCTAGATGGCCTATTTGCACGGGGAGCCGCCTTGTACCGACACATCTTTGCGTTGTAGATGAATTTCATATCGTCGCGACGTCGGCGAGCGCGTGTTTGCGCAAATCACGCGCGACGATGATTAATTGAAACGGGCGGCGATTATTATCCGGCGTTCGAGTTCGGTTACGAGATTAGACGAGGGCGGAACTTGATTAACGAAATTTTGAAGGAGCGACGACTGAAGGCTTTCGCGATATTTTCGGTGAACTTAGGCGGTTGGAATTCCGGGATGGAAATCGTCTTAAAATGTCGTCTGTCGTATTTGGGGGAGGTATTCGGGAAAAATGTTATTGAGGTTCTCATAAAGTTGGAAGATGAGGGTTTTGTGTAAAATGATAGGGTTTTATGTAAATATATGTCATTAATTTTTTCCTTCGAATGAATGATATAAATAAATATAATTTATTTGTGGGAAAAAGGTTTAGTTTCTTAGTTATTCGTTATTATTAATTGTTTGTTGTCAGTTATTATTCACTATTAATTATTCGACGATGATGAGGTGTGGAAAAGCTTAAGGTGAACTTTAAATGAATTATATGATTTGATAGATGGTCGGAATAGTCTCTAAACATAATTTTAGGGATAAAAAGGTCTTCAAGCGGAAAATGCTTTGGAAGGATACGATTTAATACGATTAAAATTATAGTTCAGCTCTACGACCTATGTAAGTTGCAGCAGTACACGCGTAAAAAAAACATGTAAAAATTCGCAACGTAGTATGTAATTTTATAATAAAATTATTATTATTATTATTATTGTATGCGTACTACGCTACCGACGGAAAGTTGGTGAACACCGTGTCGGAGTGAAGTGTTGGTTCAAGCTTGTATATCTCGGCTTCCTTGCATGTTTATAAACGTTGATCCGGGGGCTTTGAAAGTGTAACAAATAAGCTTTCAAATACCGTTAGTTTCATTAGATTTGCTACCATCAGTTTCGAATGGCGCTATTTTTAAAAAGTCGGTTTTTCAATTTTTTCGACTTTTTCAATCATCGATCATTCCAAGCTCAGGCGTGATCGAATTAATCGGCCTGCACGCAAAGAAAGCTTGAACATAAACCTTTTCAAACATTCACGGAGAAAAAAATGGTACTAAATTTTCATACAAAGTATAGAAAACGAAGACTATATGCAATTATGAAACAGTTTCAAATGGTATATGAAAAATTGGGATAAATGTATTAACAACTCTAGAAGAATGTTGAACTTCTTAATAGTTTTATGAGTATTTTTCATATATCGCATTTGAATTTTTCTGATGACTTAAGGTCATGTTACACTTATCCGATTCCTACCTTATCGGCATTTAGTGCATTTCCTGAAATTTTATTAAATATCTGGAAAACTATAATAGATATGATAAAACGGTTAAATCATTCCAATGTTGAATTCACAAGGATAATTTTGTCAAATTTTGATGAATATCAGTTATTGCATGACTTCGTATTTAGTAAACGCGTTTTATCCAGAGGTTTTGGGGTTAGATATTTTTCAATCAAAACGCGTTTACTCCCTACGACTTCAATATTTAACCAATCTTGTTCAAAATCTTCATAAATATTCTTCGAATGACAAAGAATCACGTGATTTAACGGTTTTCAAAACTATTGTTCAGTTTATGAGTTATTGTAAAAAAATCACGTTTGATGCGGAATGGAATTCAGAGTTGTTCAGTCCGTTCAACAGTTGGTTTTTTCTATTTTTTCAATCGTCGATCATTTGAAGCTCAGCCGTGATCGATTTAACCGGCCTCCACACAAAGAAAGCTTGAACACAGACCTTTTCAAACATATATACGTTTTTGATTATAGCACATATTTTAGCAAAGTTACGCAACTTTGAATGGTTGCGCTGCGCGCAGACACCTATGTCTGCTAAAAAAAAGTCGGAAAGTTCGTGAACATCCAATTTATCAACATTTCAACTGAATAAATGTACTAAATATGTATTTTATGACACTAGTTGATCTATTATGATCTAGTATTTAGCAATATGTGCTAATATGTGCTAGTATTCTCTAGTATTTTGTCTTGCATATTAATGCGTTCCAATCGGTATCGGACGAAAATACATTTTTAGTCCATTTATTTAGTTGAAATGTTGATAAATTGGATGTTCACGAACTTTCCGTCTTTTTTTCAGCAGACACAGGTGTCTGCGCGCAGCGCAACCATTCAAAGTTGCGTAACTTTGCTAAAATATGGGCTATAATCAAAAACGTATATACACTCAGAAAAATAATCATTCCATTTAATTTAACGCGACTTCCTCTTGCGACCAAAATATTATTTTAGAGGCAAGAATAAGCAATGTTGGTATCGAAAATAATTTATGTTTAATCTAAATGTAAATCTTTTTATTGAAAAAATATTTATTATTACAGTAATCGGATTTTATATTTATCACGATTTTAACAAGTTTAGCAAGCGTTTTGACAAACACATGTTTTCAACGTTCTGAAAACATGTATCATTTTTAACCTTTGTTTCAAACTTAAAAGTTCACGCAGACTCGTGATTTCTGTGAGCACAATCGATGATTTAGCTGGAATTGTAAAACGATACAAGAGTTTCTTCAGTTTTGAGGTTAAGATATAACCTCATTTGTTCAAATACAATTTATTTTAATCGTTCTCGTGCTGTTAACCCGAAATCAAAATTACAAATTCGTTTAACAGTATTTTTATCTTTTTGTCATCAATTTTGTGTTCATTGTTAAAGGAATTCGATGTTCAGTAAACTTCAATATTTTTGCTTCAAGAATATCTTGGGTTAGAAGATTTTATTCTTATCGCAATAGGAAATCCATTTATCCAAACAATAATCGGAAAATCGTTTTACTTTAAGAATATTCTGGTTACTGTAAAGGGATTGTTCTAAGAGGGTACACGGAGAAAAAAAGGTTCTATATTTTCGTATAAAGTATAGAAAAAGAAAACTATATGTAAGGTGATGTCGAACGGACTGAGCAACTCTAAATTCCATTCCGCATCAAACGTGATTTTTTTACAATAACTCATAAACTGAACAATACACAGAAAAAAATGTTGCTACTCCAACGCCTCGCAAAGCGTTAACACAAAAGTGTTGCAGTAACGCCTTGGAGGCGCTAAGC
>JABFPB010006917.1:0-11522 GCA_022817645.1 Ceratoteleas bidentatus | reverse complement strand
ACGTAGGTTCCTACGCAAGTTCCTACGCAGGTTCCTACGTAGGTTCCTACGTTGATTTTTTTCATAGGGTAGCTCAATACCCGTGATACGCACGGGAAAGCTTTTCGCGGCAACATAGACATGGTACAAAATATAATGTATCCTCCCAGCAACGAAAACCATTAGAAACCATTTCAAAGATGCGATTGAAACCATTAGAATTTTTCTAATGTTTTCTAATAGTTTATGATCGTTGGAATTAAATTTCTAAGGGATTCTCCAGATTAACCTCACTTTGTAACGTTCAATGTCCGAAGATGAATTGGTTAAAACCAATTGAAAGTTTGAAGTAATTAATGCTTTAAAGTATGAATCGGTTTTAAACGATAGATCTGAAAAACAAAAATACGCCTAAGTCGATTTTGAGGTTAACTGGTACTGACCGATAAAATGTACTAACATCCAAAAATGTTCAAAAATCTCATTCATTTTTTGGTAAACTTAATGGTCTCTAATGGTTTTCGTTTGCTGGGCTAATTTGTTTGTTTGTAAATGGTAGTTGTATGGTGGTATTACAAAAACGTGTAGTCGGTAATACAAAAATGTTTAGCTGAATGAAGTAACACAATGATGTAATAAGAGGAACATTATTTATAAACATAACTTCACACGCAGAAAAACACAGAAAAACGGGTACATAAACATAAAAAGCAGATGTTGCAAAAATAAGTAAAACACATAAATATCTAGCTAATACGTTATTACTGGCATACGACTTACAATAATGCATTGCGCTACACAACGTTGCGTGTTTTGTTACTCGGTGCATACACATGTAAATTTCGCAGACTCGAAACTCGAGAACATGCCACATACAAGTGACCATGCGAAAAACACGTGTCTCCAAATGAACGCCAGCGATTTTAAGCGTTTGGCCTTGAGATTTATTAATAGTCATGACAAAAGCCAATTTGATGGGAAATTGACGACGTTTGAACTCGAATGGCAGGTCTGAAGGGATTAAAGCAATCTGAGGAATCAGAACCTTTGTTACTTTGTACGTCATGATGATAGCAGTGAAAAACCTTAGTACTGAGCTTGGCCACACAGAGCCGAGTTCCATAGGCTAAGCAAACAGCTGTTTTCGAACTACGCGAGCGCCATCTTCGATGAACTAGTGTCGATTTTTTAGCCAATATTGGAGGAATGAGAAAAAATGTGGATATAAAAATAAAAACAATGACTTGTGTTGCGAGTGAAATTCATTTCAAAGTATTTGCAAGTAATTTTTTAATATAAATATGATTTATTTGTCCATCCAGAAGGCGCTCACATCGCCACTTTCCTAGTCTATTACAGAGACTGGGAGGATTGTGATTGCGCATTAAAATTACAGGGACTCCAACAATTAAGACGGTGACATTATCAAATGAATTACTTTTATTTAAACTAATGTAAACAATAAATTGTTTACGTCCAAATATACAATAAAAGTTTATTCAGAACGATTTTTTATGAAATAAGTTTGTTTACATACAAATAACTTTAGGTGAACAAAAATTAATTCTTTAAAAACACACAATGTACTACTTTATTCCTTATAAACAAATAATAAGTGTAAAAACAAATAATTCAGGATAAAAGTGGAAGAAATGGAATTTTTCCTCAATGTTGACCTTCCTTAAGATACTCGGTAAATAAAATATGCGCCTAATACAGTGTCGTAAGATCCGATTCATGCCGAACACGTTTAAGGCGTCTCTAAGAGACAAAATAAAAGGATCGACCGTTTTTGCCACCTCGTTGAATGCGAACGTGAAATGGGAAAGAGAGTGGGGCAGCTTGAGAAGTTAAAAGCTAAGATCAATGGCTCGCCTCGATGTATTGGCTTTTTCGCGCAAAGTGCTCAGACCCAGTGCCAAACAAACAGAGGCGCAGTCACTTTGCCGCCCTTTTGCGCGTCAATATTTTAATACCCCGGGGGGAGGCGAGTTTTGTCTCGATCCACCTGGAGTTCGTTTTTGCGGCCAATCGCGTTTCGCCTCGAACTGCGCAACATTTCAGAGCAGAGGAAAGGTTCTCGGGAATAATGCCCAATGGTGTTTTCGTGATCCTGTTTTCAAGATAATCAGGATTTTATTTAACTAAATAAATTTTGGATTTTATTTTTTAAATAAACTAAATTTGACATAATACATTTTTTTAAATCGCTTACATTTAGTGAAATTAAAAAAAATTCGAGGTAATAAAAAGGATATTTTTATCAAATAAAATTAGTTTAATAAAAAAGACATTTCGGTCACACGGGGGAGAAAATGCCATTTTCTCCCTAGGGAAATTTAGAATGAACTATTTCCTCCCATTTCCGTTTCATTAATTATCAGCCTAAATAGGTCACTGGCATTTAAAGTTAAATTTGGATAACAAGCAATTTTGTCAAATAATTGAAAAAATTGAATCGCCAGTGTTGAATCAGTGTTCGACCCTAAACAATATATCAAAAGTAAATGTGCATGACTGCAATTAAGTCTAAAAACTGTTTGTAAGCTTCCCTCAGATTTTGACTAATGGAGGCCTTTTATATTGTCAGTAAACTTTATAATCCTGAGTTCAGTGAGTTGGGAACAAAAATATTTCTTTATCCTCGGACTTACTCAGATCTCCAATGAAGATCGCAAGATTTCAGCAGAACGTATTACACGTCCCAACGTGGCGCCGATGGTTATTACTGGATTTCAGTTATAATTGATGCAAATGCGGTAACTCCTTTCTGGGAGTTAATTTAAATTATATCTGGCCTTAATCAAATTAGCCCTAGTCGTGCAACACATTTCAGTCACTTGTTATAATCACATCGAAGAATCCTTCTTAATGTGAAATGTTACTCGGACGTACTAGAATTAGTATTTTTTATATTGCAGTGATAAAACATTAAAGTTTTACTTGCAACTAAATAAAAAAATTTCCTCTCTCTCGGAGTAGATCCTAGTTAAGCAAAAAAATTGCTTTGTTATATATTTTTTGTTCTTAGAATAAAAACTATCCTCATAATGGTACCCATTCATTTCAGAATTAATATTTAAAAATTCTGATATCGATTCCAGTAAATTATAATAATATTCAATGGTTATACAAATACTAAATGATAGAACATTCCCTCAATATTCTGCTGCCAAACATTTCCGAGCGATTGCATATCAAAGCATTTTGTGATTAGTCCAAACTATCGCCATTCGTCATCTAATACAAAGATTTCAAATCACGTCCAGACAGTTTTCGACAAAATCGATCAAAATTATATATGTCAAAAATAAAAAAAAAACAAAAATCGCGTTTGATGAATGAACGCTTCGACAGGCTGTTTGCGCAAGAGTGTTCTCCGATGTTCAAATTATAAACATTTTCGTGCGAAATTGTGCAAAAAACGTAGACGACGAAATAAGACCGGACTGCGAGTGCGAGTACGCAGCGGACGGGCGAACTTTTCGGTCGCGGATTTAACCCGATTACGCGCGCGGATTGACGTACGGCTCAATAAATCGGGATAACAGGAGGCCCGTCGTAAATTCGTGCACGATAATTCGAGCCGCCGGCTATCCACTTTTATCAGTTTTAACACTGTCACGCGAGCGCCCGTCGTAAATTCGTAAAGGCAAATCCCAACGTGGACAGGGGTTTCACGATAATTTCGCGCTCGCGTAACGTTTAATTATGCAGGCATAATCGACCATCCCTTTCATCCCGAGAGAATCCGTAACCGCGGAAAAGAAATAGAGTAGATGCATCAACGGCTGATTACCGAAAAGGTGGAAAATTCGTCGAATGCAATTTTAAAAGTGCTAAGACGAAAATATAACCGAGGAATGTATCCACTAATATACACAGAGAAAAATAATCGTTGAAAAATTACCAATTTTACGTGAAAAATTGGTAATTTTTTTCCGTATATTGTGATTTTATCACAATATACGGAAATTTTAGGTTCTCCTTTTACTCATAAATATGAAATATGTGAACATATATATTGGAAGTAACATGTTTGTGGCATATATAGATTTATATGTAACATATATGCACTAAGTAAAAATTATTTAATTTAAATATCTGGACGCCCCGAAAAAGTTGCAATTTTTAAACGCGGTCTGACCAAAATGTGATAGTTCCCCTTCACCCGATCGCGGCACAGTTATGCGCCCACGAATTACACGAAAATATTCATTTCGTGGCGTTTTTCATTAAATCGAACATTTCCATTTGTCGCTCGCCTGTTTTTGCGGTCAACTTTTCGGAATGAATTATTTAGTCGAAGCGCGCTCATTTTCGACCTACAGACAGAAATTACGGCGCGAGATTAATGTTTTAATGCACAGATTATAATGCAAAAACTTTGTATGTCTGCGCGAGAATTAATCGCGACAGAATACGACGAGCTGAAATAATAATTATCGCCGCGATCGTGTTGCTCGTTTATGGAAGAAGAGGGGCATTAAGATGTAAAATGTTATAAAAGAACGAAACACGCTGTTTGTGTCTGCAGTTGCATTTATGTTTAGTGAAATCACGTTCGACTGGAAAACGCGAAAAGGCGAAGTTTGTTTGATAATGACTGGAATTAAACGGAGTTTGTCAGTTATCCTGGGAAAAGATTTTGTATTGGGATTAAGATGAAATACAGTATATACTCTATCATTTTACCAAATAGTAATATAATAGTAATATATTACACTCTTAAAACAATCCGTTTACAGTAACCAGAATATTCTTACAGTAAAACGAAAAGAATAAAATCTTTTAACCCAAGATATTTTTGCAGCAAGAATATTGATGTTCTGTAAATCGAATTCCTTTAACAGTAGGCACAAAACTGACTTAAGATGAAAATACTGTTAAACTAATTTGTAATTTTGATTTCAGTTTAACTACACGAGAATTATTGAAATAGGATGTATTTGAAAAATGTACTATCAGGCAAAACTTTTTGCGCGCGCTCAGTTAATTTTATCCAACGTTATATCCTAACCTCAAAACTGCAGAAACTGTAGTATGATTTTACAATTCCAGCTAAATCAACGATTGTGCTCACAGAAATCACGAGTCTTCGTCAACTTTCAATTTTGAAACAAAGGCTAAAAATGGCACATGTTTTCAGAAAGTTGAAAAACATGTGTTTGTCAATACGCTTGTCAAAACTTGTCAAAATCATGTAAATCTAAAATCCGATTACTGTAAGAATAAATACTTTTTCAATAAAAGGATTTATATTTAGATAATTTATTTTCGAGGCCAACATTGCTTATTCTTGCTTCTAAAATAATATTTTGGTCGCAAGAGGATATCGTGTTAAATTATACGGATTGATTGTTAGAGGACGATATTCTTAACGTAAATTAATTATTTTTCTGAGTGTATTCATGAAGGAAGTAAAAAGTATTTTCACTTGGATTACATGTTTCATTACAAGTGTAAATCATGGTCGTATTTTTCTTCCTGGATTCCCTAACAAAAGAGACTGGTTTGGAACCATCAATGGAATTTTAGTCTGGAAACCATTGGGGAATCAAGCTTGGTTCAAGTATCCTTCGATTATTTCCAGGCAGGTTCCATGATTGGAAATCAATCCTTACAACCTATCTAGGAATTCCAATCATGGAACCTATCTAGGCATCCAAAACATGAAACCTATCTAGGATTCCAAATCATGGAACCTATATATGAACAGTAGAAATCCATTCATGGAACCCATCTAGGAATTCCAATCATAGAACCTATCTAGGATTCCAAAACATGAATCCTGTCTAGGATTCCAAATCATGGAACCTATCTAGGAATAGTGGAAATCCATTCTTGGAACCTATCCAGAAGGTACCTAGATAGGTTCCAACCACGGAATCTATCTTGGATTCGAAAACATGAAATCTATCTAGTCTAGGATTCCAAATCATGGAACCTATCTAGGAATAGTGGAAATCCATTCATGGAACTCAATTACGAATTCCATTCATAGAGCCTATCTAGGAACAGTGGATCGATATTTAAACCAAGCTTGGGTCCTAGTAGCTTCCAGAGTCAAATTCCATTTATGGTTCCAAGTCATTTTTTATTGTCAGCGCTTGGGGTCAAAAATTGGGATTTTGCTCCTTAGAGATAAACAAACACTTTACAAGGGAGTAATTCATCTATTAGAATCTATTGTACTTTGTTTGCTGGTTCTAAGTACAGTTTTATGACATAAATTGCATTTCAAGATTAATAAATCATCAAACTGAACAAAGTTCCGACTATAAACTCTGAATATAGACTAAACTCTGATCCAGTACAAGATTGGAGATTTCAACACTTGTTCAATCGATTACCAGACAGCACGTTGGATCTGATTAGAAATCCTACTGCCAAACGTGCTAATTAGATCTCACACGAAATCTTTCATATAAATCGTGATAAGAATGCCTGATGTGGCGCGCTTAGTTGAATTTGTGTTTAACAGAAACTCAAGTCCGTTTAGAATCTCGATTTCGATTTCCATAATCATTTCAAACACAAGTTATCATTCATTGCGAACGATTCTACGAACTTTCACATCCATTCCTTCAACGAGCTCAGGACGCTTCGATCCTCAAAAGTTTGTGCTTTATATTTTTGAATATCGCACTTACTCGATGTTTTGATTTGTAGTTTTTCAACAAGCGACATTTGAGTTTTCAAAATTCGTGTTAACCCATCTTTGAGGTTCTAATCTGTCTTTTTTAAATAAGTTCTTAGATTGTGTATTGGTATTTGTCGAAGAATATAATTTGTGTCTAAATGAGATGTGAAAAACAAACTAATTCTGAAATCAGCCATATCAAATCTGTAGTCTTAAATCTGAATCAATTCGCTCGAATCTTGCTAGTAGTAGAAATGTGCGTGCAGTCAGACACATACTCTAACCCAAAAATATCTGGAAAAATTGTTTGGAGGCAAATCGTCCGAAGTAATGCCTCTTAAGAAGTCTTGCTCCCAACTTGCGATACGCGGATTGATGTACACATACATATGCACATTAGGATGACTGTGCGCAAAGATTCGCGAACCGTGGGACGATTTACATTGACTTCAGAAAGTATAATTCACCCACTCAGCCATATATTTCACACCACCACGTCGTGCTGGTCATGAATATGGTAATGCACCATGAGCACAATGCTAATATCTACCGCTAATTCTCTCATCTACTGGAGTAAGATCCAGGCGGGGGGATTACACTTGAAGCAACTGAAGCTGTCGTTATCCGAATACTATTAGTCGCTATTAGCAATCGAAAAATAATAATTCATAACAATTGACAATAATATTTTAATAATATAATATTTAATTGATAACATTATTTATAACAATTAGTTTATTAATTAATAATAATTAATAAAACCGTTAATAATAATCGCCCAAATATTTCTAAAAGAACAATGAAGTGCGTTAACAAACCATTTCATAATAATAAACAAATTATTGGATTTTCCACTCTTCACTTCCTACCCTGTAAAATGTGAGAATTATAAAGAGAAGTGTTTAAATAAAAAATGTGGAAAATACATTGGTAATTTATTTGTTTGCATTTTAAAGAAGAGCATTTTGAAAACGTTCGCTGTTTGGGAATGATAAAGATTTGTCTGTTGGGGTGCAAACAAATTATTTTTCGGCGTGGGTTGTATTTAATTATGCGCTCTTTAATTAAAACGGATTGGTCCAGCATTCTGGTAGAAAACAAGATAAGGATTGATGTAAAGAAGAGCCTTGTCTGATGGCCATGCTGACGAGGGATCTTGAATAAGAGTAATATGACTTGGAAAAGTAAAGATAGGTTGATTAATGTCGCAGACGGGAGCTGGGAGAAATTTTGATCAGGATTAGAGCTAAGATTTGGGGTCCATTAGTTGTTTCATTCAAACTATTTTTAGTCGGAATTTTGTATCTACTGAACTGTTTTTTTTTGTAATTCTTTTTTTTGTAAACTTTTCTTCTAATATCCGAAAAAATAACTTACGCTCCACCGTTATTTCAACTGATAGCAATCTATCGGTGAAAAAATGGAAAGTTCGACCAAAAGGTGCGGCAACCTTTGACCCGCAAGACGTTCGCGGTTCGTCGGATCAGTGCGAGTTGGATTGAGCAAAAAGGTCGCAACATAATCGTTCGTTCTGCAATTTATTCGACGGGCGGCGATAAATTCGCGAATCTGACGGGATTACGCGTCCATAAATTACCACGGCATTGCTCAAACCGAAGAGTTTGAATTGGAAAGAATACAGTGGAAATTTAGTGCCACTTCGCACTTGGCATACAAATCTTCCGCCGAAAAAATACGTATAACTCATTCACGGCTGGGTATTATACGCGCCGTGGCGCAATTCGTAAACAGGCGTTTGATTAAGTGAAGAGTGGCTGCTTTCGACGAGTTCTTTGGAGTTACGATGGACCGATTGATCGAAAGAAATGGGATATTTTATATGATGTCTGAGAAGTCAAGGATAGCTAATACAGCTATCCTTCTTAATTTTTTTCATATTCGGGACTTCGAAAGTTTGGATTTATTGATGATTATAATTTAGAATCGAACGTTTCGGATTTGGCGAATTATTCGAACTTTTCAGAGTTGTACTATATCATAAAAAAATATTATTCAAACATTTTTTATTCGAATTTTTTAATGATATACATGCAGAAAAATATTCTGGTAAATTATAAAAAAATATTCTGGTAAAATACTGAACTATTGAGCACTGGATAGACTAATCAAACAAAATGATAGATATTGCTCAATTTATAGTGAATTTTTACCTAATTAGGTGATAAATATAACTCAGAGTTTGGTAAAATATACTGAAAATTCAGTAAATTTTACTGAAAATTTAGTAAATTTCACTAAAAACTTGGGTAATTTGTACCCGGTACTCAACAGTTCAGTAAAATTTACCAGTATATTTTTCTGTGTGTATAGTATAGCCCTAAAAAGAATCTGTAACACAGGAAAATTCGCAGTGACGAAAATTCGAATATTGGAAAATTTTTCTGTGTTGCAGATTCTTCTTTGGGCTACACTATATCACAAAGTGTAGTTTTAAGTAGTTTGTATCTTTTTTAGGCAGGCTGCCTAAAAAATGGTACCAATAATTTTGAAAAAAAACTAACTTTATTTTTCCATTCCGCCTTGCATTTCACCAAAATCATTCATGCAAGGCAAAACACGAGCCCGCCGCGTGAAACAGCTACTTAATAATCTTACGGAGCCGCTCCTAACACCGAGCACCGTCACAAACGTAAAATATCAGGTATACCGGTGTCCTCTTCGAATTGAATTCGTGATAGAATCGGAATACGTGCAATCCGCGCGCGAAATGCACTGGCGCTATATGCGCCGGCGTTTCAGAGCCACCCGGCAGAAATGTCCCGGCGGATCTGAAATTCCGATTCTCCTTATTCGGTTACAGGTTGCCGCCACGGCGCGAGGGATTTCGGCGGTTTACGGCGCGCCTTTTTTGCATTTTATTTTTCCACCACGGAGTAACGCGTTCCAACATCCACCACGAGTGTCGAGTAACTTTCGATCTTCTGTCTGCTTTCGCCAAAACAAGGCGCTATTAATTTTCTCTTTTTACACCATTTTCATTTTATGAATTTTAACATTTGAAACTGAATTGTTTTAAATTTATTCATGTTAAATTTAATAATTTCAAATTTAATTTTTTGGCAAATCACTTTTATTATTTTGTATAAAAAAATTTGGTGGTCTTAACGGAGACTTGAACTCAAGTTCTCCTCGAAATAGTGAGGCGAAAACATCAAGAGTCAAAACTGGAAAATGCAACCATTCCAATTCATTTCCTCAATTCATTAATCGCAGGAAACGTTACACAATTCCCTTAAGTACGCTGCCGTAAATTATTTACAACAAAGAACTCAATTGCAGTAATGGATATGCTGCTATAAACGGCTCCAACCCCGCGATTCCTTTCAACGAATAAAATAATTAAGATCTGGCGGCGCGCCGCCAAAGAACAAATCATTTACACTTTTTTCGCGCCACCCATTGTACCTCACGAGGTTGCTCATTTCATTAAAAAATGGAGCGTTCAGAGAATACATTTCCTTCCCATTCCAAAATCGCGTCAACATTCTGATTCGCTTTTTGTTCACAAGACAAGATTAAACGCGAACATTTGGAAGAAAAGTGGCGCGAGATGGCGCCACGTGGAAATGCTCATTAATTACTGCCGGATAAAGTGAGAATTGTTCGCCATGTTCACAATTCTCATATGAGAAAACATGAGGAATCATACACTGCTAAAAATTTCGCTATGTTTACTAAATTATTTTTTAAATTGTATTATTATATTTCAAGGGCACATACCTATATTATATATAGATAATAAATAATATTAATAATAATAATAATTTAAAAACTAAAATAGTAAAAATAATAATAATAACTATAATAAACTATAAGAACATTTCTTAAAAATTATATCTTTGCGGAAAAAAGTGATATATTCAAACATATATTTCGTGAATATATTTTTCCACATAGAGCAACATGTATGTGAACTGATCTGCTACGGACAATCGATTTTACTGCGATTTTGCGCCTGGAAAATGACCCCAAAGGACGTAAATTCCGACGGCACTTAGGTGATTGACGAACAAGGAATCTGCGTCCTACAATTGACAGCTTTTCATTACGCCGAAACGTGATTACGGCGCGAGCGAATAACAAGGGCCGACAAAAGTTCGCGCGATGAAAAAGCACGTCTCCGGCCGACCGAAACGCGTCGAGCCGGATTTGCTGCACCGCGTTTGGTAATTGGCTCGCCAAAGGGTGTATCGGAAAGCCACGCGTCGCTCACGCGACAAAGCTCTCGTCGGTTGCACCATTAAAATAAAACCGGACGGGTTTCGCTTGTTCATCATTTTATCTGACATTCGCATCATTTTATGTGACATTTACATCGCTTATGTGATACTGACACCGCGTTATGCGATATTACTATGTGTGAAATTCACGTCGCTTTGTGTGGTATTATCATCACTTTATTTACATCGCTTTATGTGACGATATAGGTCACTTTATGTGATATTCAAAGCGCTTTATGAGACATTATCATCATTTTATGTCGATACTAAAATGCTAGAATCTAGTTTGGAAATTCTAGTTAGACGGGATTGGCTAAAATCTAGCTTTGGTTATTTAATGCTGTAAAGAAAGGATATTTAAATAAATAAAACTTAAAAGTGCAATCAGAATCAATGATGTTAAAAAAAATCAGTCAGACTAACAGTTGAACGAAATGACCGCATTAGAGTGTTTGCAATGCCTCTCTTACATTAGCATGTAAATATATGATAAGTTTGTTTAAAAGAAGATATTTATATAACATAGCAATTCCATTGACTTGCGAAGTTGCGTTTAGTATTTTTATTTCCCAGGCAGAAATAGTCGTCGTTTTAACGACGATACAGTCGTTTCGACGTCGAAACGACTGTGAATCACCGACGTTCCTCAGAAGACGTCG
>JABFPB010006916.1:0-11539 GCA_022817645.1 Ceratoteleas bidentatus | reverse complement strand
TTCAAGTCAAGCTTAATCGAGGTCGTTTTGACATTGAATCGTTCACATCAAATCAATCTGGAATCGAGCATGAATCGGCATCGATTTGATATTGAGCCGTCGATCTGGAATCGAGCTGCAATTAAGCTCGAATCGATATCGAATCAACATCGAATTATCGATGTCCATTCACTGAGAAAAATTGCAGCCTTTTAAAGCATATTATAAATGAATGCTTCGATAGCATGAAATCTACGCACAAATTACGTGAACTTCATGTAATTTTTGCATAGGTTGATGTCGTGCTTTTAGGGTTTACAATTTTTCTCAGTGTTTGATGTCGATCTAACATTTAGGCATCGAATTGATATTGATTGCAAAGTTTCTCGTTATTGAATCGATGTTGATTCGATTATCGTGTGTTATTAGGGTAAAGCGTTGTGGATACAAACGAATGAGTACAGTTTCGTCGAAGCGAAACAGATGGAGCTGCAAAAATACTTAAACCGCTACTTGTCGTTGTTACTTAAACGGTTGACGGTAAAGTTAGTTAAGTTGTTCGAGGGGGGAGGGCGCCCTTAACTTGACAAGGGCCGGGGCACGTGGTTCGTATTGTTTTTTAAAAGCAACGATGAAACGGTAGCGTCAGGATTTCTCGTGTTACATTGGTTTGAATTAAATATAAGCATCGAATACAAGAGAGACAATGCATCTATTAGAAGTTCAACTATTTCAACGTTTATACGCATGTTGAATGTGTACAACTACGTAATAACATATATACATATGTATATATTTATAAGTATATACACTAGCGTAAAAAATGCGTAATTATTTACATTACACATCAAATAGCATAGTTAAGTCGAATAAACAAATTATTATTAATCAACTGCAAGTCGTTTTTCTGGCTGCCCTTTCCCAAAATCGCTCTCAGCGATTTTGCGGTGGATAATAAAACTGCGGGAGTGTATGACAATCCATTATTTTTAATAGCTTATTTTTAAATACATATCGTAGTGTAATAGTGCAATAAACAACGCTTCGATCAACCTTAAATAAAAATTGGCAAAATAGTTTACAACTTTTACAATGAAAGAAAATTAAAATCAGGAAACGATCGTTGTAGCACTTTCGGCTGAAGCGACAAATATCGCGAAACATTAAAAGAACGCTTTTTTGTAAATCATTGAAAGTGTTTCGATTCAAACTCTTTGACACTGGGGATATTTAAACTCGACGAAAAACTGATCCAACAGAAGACTAACATTGCACCGACTTAAGCCATCAATAGAAAATGAAGGATGCCGAATTGCATCTTTCCTCGTACTGACGGATTCCTTATTCCGGATCCGATTCCTATTCGTTGTCCGGATTAGAATTTAACAGGGCGGCTGAAAACTTATGACAAATAATAATTAATGATTGGCTGTGACTTGAAGTGCTATTTTATTCAGAGATTCGATGTATTTTTCTTTATTTATTTATTTATTAATTTTTTTTATTTAATCTGGATGTTGCGAGATGCAAGAAAAATTAATGTAATGGTTTGATTAAACAAATTTTAATGTTAAATAAAATTAAATGAAAAAAGTAGTTATGAAAAAACTGAACTTACTCTCCAGTGAATGCATCGAAACAAGCTCCAGACCTCGGAGCCTTCCTCCTTAATAATCGAGTTGCTTTTAATACACTAACAACAAAAAAGAAAAAAGGTTTTCGTTTATCTAAAGTGATGCAGATGCATCCAGTCGTCAATGAAGACGGATTTTTTTACTTTAATAAAATTCTTAAATTATAGAAACTTTGTAAAAAAAATCAAAATCAACGTAATTAAGTGAAATGAACGAATTTAAGGTTTGTTGGAGTCCACATATCAAATTTATACTTTACTTCAATCAATTCAAATCCAAAATAAGGTAAGTAATTAAATATTTTAACATATGATATCGGCACCTAAGTTAAGAGCGATTTCAATTAAAGATGATTGCAAAAATTATACGGACATTTATTCTCGCATCCTGATATGTACCATATAATAAATCCATATATAATGAATCGTACATTACGTTTGTCCACTTAAATTGCATTATATAATGACCGTCAATGGCACGAAAACGTAAAACAGACATTTCTATTTTCAAGATACATAATTCCTATGTAACTGTGTGTACGTTCTATGCAGAATGAAGTTAAGTTTCATTATTCGTAAAAATGTCCTCCGACGTTTATGTGCCGTTAGCGAATGACCCTACAAAATCCGAAATTGTCATAAGATGAAATATTTACTTCTTCCAGCTTTCTTTTCGGAACTTTAATGCGTGACGGAGAAGGCAGCCAAACTTTGACGGTACAATCAAATCCACTTGAAACCATCACTGGGAATTCGGGATGTGTTGCCAGGCTGTTGATCTGTTTCGAACGAAATGCAAATTAAGAGTCAATTCGGTACTAAATTTGGCAAAGTAGCTTTTTTCGCCTTTTATGCGAACAATATTTTTTGTCTTACTTGCACAAAAAAGTAACTTTGTCAGTGTCTTTTCTCATGAAATGAGAAAAGCTGTTCGTTTTCTAAAATCTCATTTTGCAAAATGGTCATGAAAAAGTTCATTTTTTGTGCAGGTTGTACAAAAAAACATTATTTGTTCTGAACTTCAAAATTTACCGGTCCTTTCATATCTCCTTCCATCCATTGCACAATAGCTTCGGATTCCTTTTCCCACATGAAAATATTTCTGCAATCTGATCCAGACACGACGTACTCACTTTTCGGACCATAAAAGCTGACTCCTTTAACTGTATAGAAAATATATTGGTATCAATTACAGTTCGATATCATTAATTTTTCAAGGATTGCATATTCAAGGATTTGTCTCCTTTTACTTTTTTTTCTTATTTTTTTCGATTTACCTGTAAGAGAATTCCGATGACCTTTATAACAATGAGCATAGTTTCCCAGTGGTTCTAAAGGACTCGTGTCAAATAGATATATGCTTTCATCGTTATAACTGGCAAGAATTTCTGTTCCATTGTAGTTGTAAACGGCACTGGTGATGTTAATATTACAATTGTACAGCTAGAAATGTAAAACAAAAAATCGTTATTTAGATGAATAGCAGTAATGATTATACAAATATTTTTGATCATATTTAGGCTGATTCTAATTGGAATTTAATTCAAATAATTTTTCAAAAATTTTATTCCATTTGAATCATCGCTTATTCTGAATATCATAATACAATTTCACACAGTTAATAGATTGATTAAATGTTTTATCAGTATCTATTCTTTTCGAAATTTTCGTTTCGAAGAGATCACATTTTTTAATCAAAACTATGAATAATTATTGACAAATATCAGCATAAATTGCAACAAGAAAATTCTTTTAAATTAATTTGTTACCAGATGTTCCGGATACAGTCTTTGGAGTGGATTTAGGCATTTTCGTTTGTCATAAATATGAACCTCGTTCATCTCACCGGAGACACAAAATGTGTTACTATCGAGTGGATTGGAGTTAATACTATAAAGCTTCACCCGTTTCTTATTTTTAACAGTAACTAATCTGAAACAGAAGTAAGCTCGTGTCAATTTATCGTTCGATCAACAAAGCAAATTTTCTCAGCGATTGTCACACGTACTTTGTCGGATCTTCGTCTCGGATATCTATTAAGAGCACTCGACCATCAACGCCAGCGGATAACAACACAAAGGGTGTGTCAACGTGAGTTGCCAGCTTGTTGCACGTACTCTTGTGCTTAGTTAACTGCTGATTTGTCCCAGTTGGAACATGAATCAGGCGGACTTGACCGTCCCGGGAAGAAGTCACTAACAATTTATCGTCATTCCTTGGTAACCATTTCGCCTGGAAGACAGAGTTCCATGAATTAGAGTTCCAAAGAGAATTGTACTAATGTCAATTTTACACATTTTTGTGAAATATTAATAAAAAATTGTCTATGTTACATTTTATCATATTTGCTTCCTATGTTTTAATTGTCTCGTAAAATGATAATGAATTAATAATTTAGGTTTGATTTAAATTACAATTTTAATTAATGATTTAAGGAAACAGTCTGGTGCTTTTTGGCCAAAAAAAGATTTTTTGAAGAATTTTATTTTATTGCATATTCTAATACTTTGATATTTGCTATATAATATGGATTTTAAAAAACATGTAGAAACTGTTATTTTTCATGTTTAGAATTTAATAATGAATAGATTGGTCAAACAGAATTTTGTTGTTCAATTTGAAAAAAAGTTATTCATGTTAATGTAAAAAAACTCGAAAAAAGCCCTATTTTTGGTCTGTTTGTGACATTCTTTCATAAAGTCATGGATTGCAAACTGCAAATGCTATCAAAATTCTGTCTGTCAGATTTGTTCAAAACTGTATTCTGAACATTTTAGTGCAAACTAAATTGAAATTGAATGAAAATTGGTGTACCTTTAACTGTTTAAAAATGCCCTATATTTGATTAATTATTAACAAATATATGATTTGTTTTAACTTTTTTGCAACAAACGAGTTAACTTTTGTTTTCTATCCATTGATAGCTCTTTGAAAAACAAATTTCATCAAAATCGGTCGAAGTTCAGATTTTAGCCATTTTACCAGACGATCCCCTTAAACCAAATGACTTAAGCCATAACAAGTAAGAAGTAACGTACTTGAAAAACGTTCTTCTTATGTTGAATTATGTAAAAATAATTACAAAAAAATTATATAAAAAACGATATGAACTAATTAGGGAATATATTACATATCAAAGATATTATTGTATATTATATTAATGCATAGGAAATTTTTACATAGGATATTTTTGTATAGGATATTTTCATACGAGGGTATTTTCGTACTGGGATATTTTTATCATAGGATATTTTTTAGGATATTTTCATGCGGACCCAATGACTTAAGCCATAACAAGTAAGAAGTAACGTACTTGAAAAACATTCTTCTTATGTCCGCTCTTAAAGGTATGAAGTTTCTTTTTCGCAGCCCAGTCCCAGAGAACAACGTTCAAATCATCGGAAGCACTTGCTACGAGATTCCCTTTGTCATTGAACTCCACAGTATTTACACATCCCTGCGAATATAATACATATAGTCAATCTATCTAAGCCTACAAACGTTTCATGAATTACTAAAGTGTTGTTGATAATGCATTTACCGTGTGTCCATTGAGTTTAGTCCACAGTTTCAAATGTTCAACGGTGTACAAAGATCTGTAATATTTATCGGAAAATTGGGGGTTTAGACCCAACTGACGACTGTTGAGTTCTCGAGTAACAGACCATGATAAATTTGGAGGCTTTTTTTGAAAAACAGGGGTGTAACTGTCTTCGTCAGCTTCCGACTCAGCACTGCTGTCGTACACTACACAATCTATAACAACTTCATCGTCGTCCTCATCTTCCACAACAAATTCGTTTTCTAGAAATTCTGAAAAATAGTATAATTCGTACCAGGGGCACAAAGTAGGTTTTTTCGTTAGTTTTCCCTCTGTGCGGACACTCAACTTTTTGAGTGCCTGGTTCATACATTAGAACCTTGAAAATCATGTACTTTAAAATTAATTTTTTTACTTACCATCAAAGTTTAAAGTTCCGGTAGAAAAATTGGAATTTATGGTACTGGTTGTATCGGCGTCAGATATTGTATGTGCATTGTATTCGCTATCTGTACTGGAATCATCTGTGGAACCATACACGTTAATGTAATACAGAACAAATTAATAAAATAACAAATTTCTTCACTTCCAGTAAAGAATTTAGGCGGTTTAGCAAAGTTTAGCATTTTTAGGTTTTAGCAAAGAATAAACAGTTTTCACTTAGAAACGCATAAAAATGAACTAAAGTGGCTGTATCGTCAAATTTATGATTAACTCTTCATTTTTATTATAATAATACTAATTAATTAATAAAGATAAATCTGTAACGTCGATAATAACTCGTTTGACATGGCATTGATATTACAGAAAAATATTAATATAAATTCATGCAAAGTCGGTTACATGTAATCCAAATTTGTATTGAAATTGTAAAATTACCCGTCGAATCCGAGCTGGGTATTTCAGCTGATTCGCCCATTTCACTCTCATTATCAGTTTGATTATCATCTGCTTCTGTGTCATTCATTCGCTGTCTCTTTTCTGCTTCGTCATACGAAACGCAGAAAAAATTGGCTACAACATTGTTAAAACAATAAATATCATTTTTTTACTATTTAAAATTCCAGAATCTTAGTGTCAGGCAAATTTCGTTGGAAACGTTGTCTTATAAAATGTTCTATATAGATAAAAAATATTAATTTTTTTTCTAAACATTTCCAAAAGTACAATAAGTAATATTTTTTGTTGTTAATTATTGTATAAAACAATCCAGCTATCGAACTTCTGAAACAATCATTACCTAGACATCTTTTGTTTGTTTGAGAAGATGTTGCAGCCTCTGATGTCGATTCACTATTGCTAGTTGAAGGCATATTCATTTCGTCTCTGAAAAATGACTGTAAGGATTTCAGAAAGACATCTGATGTACTTCTGTCTTCCTCTTCGCTTGATGAAGAATCGCTGTGCATCTTGTTCTCGGCCTCTTTCGAAGTGGATTCTTTGTCATTTTCAACCGAGTTTACTGGTTGTATACCTTTGTCCAGCAAGGCATTTAACTGAGAATCCTGCACAATCAAAATTTTGATAACGACATGACACTTTAGCGAGAGTCTTCAAATTCTTATATGCACCTTTATTGTCTTTGATGTTGATTCGGCACTGCAGGATGCTGCATTGCTTGCCTCATTGTCTGCTTTACTGGATCCTTCACCGGAAGCTGTTTATATAATATCAATAAAATAACTATATGTATTTTTTAATAAACTCATTACAAACTCAATACTATAAACTTTTCTGTTCAGTAAAATTAAATGAAATGTCATGTATTTTTTACATGACAATATTCTGTAAAAAACGTGACAAATTTTATGTAACAAATTCCATAAAATCCCATGATTTTGGGAATAATTAGAAAATTGTTAACATTTTTTATAGAATATATCGGATAAAAATAATTTTTAGTATTTTTCAATTTGTCAGTTTTTTTTGTATTTTAGACAGAAAATGACAGATATTTTTGTTTAGTCTGAATTTTATGACAATGAATGACTTTCATTTTAATTGAGTAATGTAAACGTACGAATCTGTTCCGTAATTGTGGTTGCTGAATTAAGTTGCAACAGCTGATTTCCTCTGCAAGATGGCATGTTCATGTCTTCATCTGCGCTTGGGCTTTCAGTCATAGATTTGCACTCTTTCGATTCATTGACTATTGGCGAAGTGGCGCTTAACTCAAGGGTGGCAGTTTGATCAACTTCCTCCATATTGAACGACACATTCCCACTATCCAGTGTGGTGTTTAATTTCAGATCCTGCAATCCAAGATACATTAGTTAATTTACATTTAAAATATTCTCAAATAAAGAAGTAATTGTACCATTGCTTTAAGAAAATATACTATGATAACCAAAGATTGTATCAATATTTTTTTATAAAGTTTACATTGCCTTCCAAATCGTACTGGATAATTTACATAAATTTACAGGATTGTTGTGATTCAAATGTAACGTTTGTTTAAAAAAATCAATGATAAATGATATAATATTTTTCATAGATTATTCAAGCTGAAATACAATTTTATGGAATAAAAACAGAGTAATATGGTAATTTCTGCATAGAGCATTTGCTATATTTTAATTTATAATGTGAATTGTTTTGTTAATTATAATTTTCGTTTAATAGTAAATAATATTTTATATGTTACAAAGTGAATTATTAAATTTAAAATTAACATAGTAATGTTATTGCAAGCAATAGTTTGGATAACTTAATCAAACTATCAGGAGAAGATATTTTGTATTAATTTCAGAAGGATACATAAGGAACTTCATTTAATTACAAAAATTTTCAATTATTTAAAATTCAACGTAATTTGGTATCTACTTTTATGAGTTTACGAGTTAAGTATTATAGAGAAAATTACTATTAGTTTTAAACATCTGGACCGTTCCATTGATAAATAACAATGTGTATCACCAAAAATGACATTAAAATAAAATATAAACTCTTGATAAACTATACGGGTTTACACTGTAAAGTGTAAACCCATTTTAGTTTATTTTACATTGCAAAATAAATATTTTAATTTAATTTTAATTTTAATTTATTCATAAACGGGATAACCCTTGAAAATCCCGTTTTGAAAATTTTCAATTATTATTATAACTGTTTATAACTGATATATGATTGTTGATAAGTTACTGTTATCCATATAATTAAGTTGTGATGTATATAATATCTGTCATATTTATGTTCTTATATTAAGTTAAACACATTTAATAAAAAATCTTATTTAAATCAAATAAATCTGATTAATTTGATTATTTTAAATCATGATTTTGATCAACCCTATAAAATTATGTAATACATACTAATGTTTGTAAATTTATTGATCATTAAGATGATTTATCAGTAAATCAAGTAATTTATCATAAATTACTGGATTAGTGTCTTTTTAATTTATAATTTAAAAAAAGCTGATTTTCGAAAATGTAGCTTTTCTATTTTTTTATTTTATTATTTTTTATTTATTTATTTATTTATTTTTTTTATATTTAGGAGAATGATTTTGAATTTTTCCCAAAATTTGATAAACTTAAATTTAATATAAAAGTTAAGTCCAGAAATCTATCTTTAAATATCTATGTAAATTAAAAGTACACTAACTCCATGAAATAGACTTGACATTTCACCCTAAATGCTTTAATGTATATGGAAACAAACTTTTCTAATAATATATTGTTATAATTAATCAAAATCTTTGAAGCATTTCATATACAAATTTTACGTTAATGATTTTGTTTAATATGAACTGTATTACACACAATTTATTTATATTTTTATTTTTTATTTTTTGGATTTTATGTTTCTGGTCACCAGGGTATATTTTCTGAAGTGGGATTACGATATTTCACTTCACTTCGCTTCGCCTTGGAATTCCTTCAGTTTGACTTGGCCTAACTTCAGATTGCCTAGGCGTCCCGTTTTCCCGCTTTTTACAACATATTGTAATAAATGCACAGGAAGTTAGTGAAATGTAAATGAAGCACATATTTTTTATGTAAAATGAATATTTTGAAACGACCAGGCAGATTATACTTGATACAAACTCGAAAATAAGATTTTTTAAATATTTATTTCAATAATTACAAAATTCAAATAAAACAAAAAGAATTATTTTATTTTCAGTAATTGCATATAGTAAAATATGCATATTTTATAAATATAATTATGCAATATAATAATTGCATATAGTAAAATATGCATTTACTTAGCAAACATTTAGAATGGAAAACGGGACAAGGGATCTGAAGTTAACAATCTGAAGTTAGGCTCAAGTCAAGTGAAGGTGAAGCAAAGTGAAGTGAAAGATTGTAATCCCACTGATTCGACATTATAATGAATTACACAGCATTCATATTATTAATTCGGTATCCTCATAACATACTTTTAGTTTTATGGTGTTAGGCATAGTAATCATGGATTCAGTGATTTGAATAATATCAGTTTCGTTATTTGATGACATCACGCTCTCTTTCAAGTTTCCGCTATTGTTATCTTGGGAATCATCTACATTCATAATGGAAACTGTAAAAATAAAAACAAAAAACCATAGAAAAAATGTAATTAAATAATTGCATTTTTTAAAATTAATTTCATTTAAACAATTGACAGTGTTGAATTTATCTATGTATGTAGCTTTATCCCTTATCCATTTTCAAAACAAAACAAAGCTGCATCAAACTAATCATCAAGAGCAATATAGGCAAACTTGTTTCCTCACAAATTCGTGTGAAAAATGCACACCTCTGCATCCAATAAATCAACATATGTTTGTGCCAAATATTTTCAGAGCACTCAATATACATCGCAATTTCGCGACATCAGGAAATTCTCCGCTCGGTCAGGTTATCTTCTTCCACAATAAATTCCAGGATTTGATTTCATAAAATGTGAAAAAGAGAAAAAAAAAACGAAGTGTCTCAACAGCAGCAACGCAAAATGAAGCCATTTTAACGATTTTCTAACGTCGTCATTATCGTGTCAAGCGAATTAGCGGGATAAGAATTGTGTCGCTTAGCCGAAAATTCAATCGATAGGGAGAAACTGACCAACTGAATCGTTGATGTCAACCGTTAAAGGCAAAATTGAAAAAAATGGGGTTCAAACGGTTGATGTTCGGAATCGCCATCAAACAATAATAACGAAATGTGTAATCTACATTTTATCTCTTATTTCGGATAATCTGAAAGAATCGGAGAGAATCTGGGCAAAAATCGTCACTTACCTCGGTTTGGATGCGAGTGTCACTGAAAACCTCACCCTGAATATCCAATCTTCCTTGTTTGTCGGATCTTCAGGTTCGTTTCACGATCTCGAAGAAAAACATCCTGGCTTCATGTTTGTTCACGTCTAGAGTGGTTCAGAAAAAAGCATTCGCTTATTTCTCGTATACTCGCAGGCTAGTGCGACATCTGGGGGTGAATTGCCGAACTGCTGGATTCAGAATCGCTTACCGACGAATTGCGTTCTAACAAAGAATTAATTTGTTTTCCTTGACGCAAATATTATATTATTGTTTAAATAAGATATGTTTAGAATTTATGTAGGTAAGTTGTCGTATATATTTTTCGTGTATTTTATTTTATTATTTCAATAACAGTACATTTCATGGAAGTTACGTATTTGCCTCTTTTGAACGGGCGATAAGGTAGGGAAATGTAACAGTTTGGGGATCGTTGACTTTAGAGCCAATCGGCTTACGGTTTGGTTATTAGGCTGTTTTTGTTTTGAAACATTTGTTTGTGTACATTACACCGTAATCTTTATCGTTTGTTTGTATAAACAAAGTGAATGATATTTTTTCTAAAGTACGTTACACCTTGTTGTTAGTAAATAATTCGTATAGAATTGTTACCTAGATTTCTTAATTCCTGGTAAGTGTAAATATTACAAATTTAATGATTAATTAACCTGTTCTTTTTTCATTTACAAAATTTGAAAGGAGTTGGCTAGTTAACAGGCAAAAAATGATAAACATAAAAAATGGGATAAAAGTTGCATTGCATTCTATGGTGCTTTGAAGTGTCCTTTCAGGTGGTATTTGTGTTTTTCTTTTATTTTTCATCAACTTTTGATTGAATCTATACTTCAAAAGTTAATGAAATTAATAGAATGTATTTATGATATTACAAATACATTAAAAGTTTAACCGATTGTCTGTAATTTCATACAGTGTTACCAGGTGGCTTCACCCAATAACCCCCAGATGGCGCTCTGAATCCCCCTAAAATTTAAAATAAACCCCTAAACTCTTGAATAATCCAAAATAGTATACGCATTATAAAATTTATGTATAATAAATATGATTTTTGAACACATTTCAATACTAGCTGACTAAGGGAAATTTATAATTAAGGGGACGCACCACTGAAAAATCAAGTACC
>JABFPB010006915.1:0-11531 GCA_022817645.1 Ceratoteleas bidentatus | reverse complement strand
ATTGAAAGTATATAAATTAATGCTTTTGGAGTGAAAACGTATAATTCCAGAGTTATTAACAACTGTTTCATATTAATGTAGAAAAAAATGCAATTTTAATTAATTTTGCAGCCCTTGAAATTTTGAATGCCGAATCTTTCCATTTAGAATTCAGTTTCATTTTCTCAATTCTTTTTCTATTCATTTCTATTCAATATTTTTTGCAGGGATGTTATTGCTAGATTTGAATAATATCGCTTTGTTCCATTTTTATAATCGAAATAGTCCACAAAATAATAATAAAAAACGCAATTTTTTCATTTTTTTCACTCAAACATTTTTAAAAGGGTTCTGATCAAAATACCAAGGTCATCTGTACAGGAAATGAAGCTCTGTTCATAAGCTTTCAGGCCTTATTACGTCTCCTGGCCACAAAAGCAAAGTCTCGGGGGTCTTTTTACACCTAAAGAAACGGAAAATGTCAGTTTGGACCAAAAGACTGAGAAAAAATGAAATTTTGTCGAGCAGTGTAATACACTATAAATTTGAAAAAGTGAAACTTCACTTTTTCGGTGTGCATCACTTATAACTTTCTGAAAAAGTGAATATTCACTACGAAAAAGTGAATATTAGCTTCTTCAACAGTAAATAGTCACTTTTTCGACAGTGAATACTTTTTAAAAAAGTGAATTTTCACTCTTTTACAAAGTGAATAGTCTCTTTTTTGCAGTGCATATGCGCTTTGTGCAAACAGTTATAAGTCGTGCTCTATGAAAAACTTAAATTTCACTTTTTCAAATTTAGAGAGTAGACGACTGCTTGCGACAAAACTCGCGACGAAGCTGTTACAGAACAAGACGCACGCGAACATGTCCGTGTGGACGTGTTATATCCCAGCGCGAGTCCGGTCCCGTGCTGGGATATTATGTTTACATTCGTGACCCCGGCATGAAAATTTGTGCTATGTCCAGCATAAAATTTCGTCCAATTCTATTCTATGTCCAGTTATGCGTTGTAGGATTAAAATAGAACGCATAACTGGACTGCATACGGACCCAGCATGGTATTATCGGTTTCTCCTTCATAGACCGCGCGTGTTACCGATTGCGCGCCGTGTTCATAATTCAGTTGTAACGTTTAGTAACACCGGAAGCGCCGATATACGTGTAAGTTTTGCCGCGGGACTGTGCATTTGACAAACCGCGTTGGGGTCCGAATTGACCCCAGTTGTGCGTTAACGTCCAAATTTCATACAGATGAGTAAACATTCAGTTGCAATAAAAGTCGACAAATTACTGAAATTTTTTGTTAATATTCATGTTTTTTAAAGCAATTTTCATACGTTTTCCAGGAAATGTGCCTGGAAAATGTAGGAAAATCCTGCGCATGTTGGATTTTTTCAGTAGGGAAACTACCATTTCCCTACTGAAAAAATTGTATGTAATATCTGATATAAAATTGTATGTCACAATTTGGCGCCTCAGAAATTATATAAAATCTCATGTAAAATCTGACAGAAATTATTATGTCTTGATAACTTTGTAATGTAAGAAATTATATAAAATATTATGTAAAATCTTATACAAGATTTTACATAAGTTGTTAGACGCCAAATTGCGACATAAAATTGTATGTAATTTTTTATATAAAAATTTACATACAAATTGGTTTTTCAGTAAGGTTGCGTACACCATTGTATTGTTCAGTGCGACGACTGCAAAATGTTGTAATAAATGTTTCTACTAATTTTTGACATGTTTGTGTAAATAAAAAAAAACATGTTCCTTCTACATCTACCCAATGTTATATTAATAAGTTATAAACGATAATGCAATTATTTCAGTTGTATATTTTGTACAGATCACAGATTAGGTGAAATACTCATCTCAAAATAAATATTTTTTTAACCATGTGAAGAATCGTTCTTTTAGTATACAAGAACCATCATTTCCATGCAAAAACCAGAAAGAATCACCTCGTTTGCTCGAAAATAAGGAAATTATATCATTTTTTATATCATAAAAAATATCATTTGTTATGTTTCCATTTTTTTTTAATAAATCCAAATTTGCTTGTTGACATTATGGATAGAAATTGCTGATTCTTTTGAAATAAATGTTCTATTACATTTGGTATAGATAACAAACCTTTGTATCTAAATTCGATGGTTTTAACCTTGTCAATCGTGGGGTCCACCTGCACCCCACTTGTGCGTTTGAGGTAAAAAAATATAGCTTCATAAATTAATATAGTTCAGTGTATGGTTACATTAATTTTTGAAATTTCGAAATTAGTTTATCCGTAACCCGTTTGTCCCGTAACCATAAACAGTATATTGTGTCATTTTTCAAATTTAGATTTAAGGTAATGGCACCAGTAGTCGTGATTTTAAGGGTAATACGTCATATATAAAGAACAAATAAAACGTTATTATTTATCCTCTTTTTGACACCAATTGTTCTTAACGTACTTTAACTTGCAAATAATGAGGCGATGACTTTTAAAATGCATAAAAATTATTATAAGGGTTCAAAAACGAGTGAAAATGTTAACAAAACATAGCGGAACCGGTGCTCGTGATATACCGGTGTTCGTATTTACAAAAATCGGTATATGTAGATAATAATTGATGAACTTAGACAGATATTTTCCTACAGCTTTATACGTATTTTTGAAGCATGAATATGTCTTATTTTTTTAACTAATTCTTCAATTATAATGAAATCACGAATACCGGACCCATCACGACTACCGGACGCCATTACCTTACAATTCAAGCAAGGCACACCGACACGGTCGAAAATATATTCGCAAAATATATGTTCATTATATTTAAAATATATAAAATGTATTTTAAAAATAGATAACATATACGTATATATATTGTTATATATATTTCACTGTTTTTATGCAATAAATATATAAAAAATATATAACAATTATACATTTTTTTGCCTAAATATATTTGATATATTTTGACATTAATGTTATGAATACATTTTCGTCCGTGTGTGCATACTGAGCCTGTATTGACTTCATGTAAACAGTGAAACAGTCAATTCAATTATAACAATAAAAATAGTATATTGTGCAACTAGGGGAAAAGTTGCGTTTTTTCAACGACTTTGGACTTGGCAGTCGGAGCGAAGCAACCCAGCCAACCACAAATATCGCTGTGATATCGATGTGATATCGAGGCGATATCACATGATTAGCGCAAGCGTATCGCATGTTAATCGCATGAGACTCCCAATATCGTATCACAGCGGTATCACATCGATATCACATCGGTATCGCATCGATATCGCATCGGTATCGCATCAATATCACAGCGATATCGATGTCATATCGCTGTGATATCGCAACGGTAAATGTATATATTTATAAAATAAGCCAACAAATATAGAAATGAAAACAAATTTATTGCCAAAGTTAAGTTCATTTCACAAGACAGCCCACAGAGTCCCGAGACTCCGCGGTGGCGATCTGCCAACGCTAGCCACTCGGCCACACGAGCTGACATATCGGCTAAGAGTTGTAAGCCTTGATACGTTAGCCCGTAGTATTGGCTGCCACGTGTCTAGGCTTACAACTCTTAGCCGGTATGACAGCTCGTGTGGCCGAGTGGCTAGCGTTGGCAGATCGCCACCGCGGAGTCTCGGGTTCGAGACTCTGTGGGCTGTCTTGTGAGATGAACTTAACTTTGGCAATACAGTTTTTCATTTTTATATTTGTTGGTTTATTGTATATATAAATTTACCTTTGCGATATCACAGCGATATCACAGTGATATCACATCGATATCACTGTGATATCGCTGTGATATCTCTGTGATATCGCTGTGATATCGATGTGATACCGATGCGATATCGATGTGATATCGATGTGATACCGCTGTGATATTATTGTGATATATGCATGGAAAACGCCTCTGTGAGTCCCTCTCGCGATGGGGGGATTATGGTAAAGGGACAAGGTGAAGGATACTAAACGGAGAGTAATGGGGCTCGGCGGGAACCATGGATAGAGCTCCAAAGACGGATGGTCCAGGTGCCCGGGGGCGGGGTGTACGTGGGCCCCCCGATACACAAAAAAATTGTTATAACTTGTTTTAACTCATTATAAATGATATGTATAAATGTATAAATTCACAAAAATGTAGTTTCATTTAAATCATAATTTAAAAAAATTGGACATATTTTTTGTCTGGCCCTTCACAGGGTAAATGACCCCCCCCCTTTTTTAAATCTAGTTCCATACAGAAAATACACAGGATAAACTGATAGTTATTTTTCATCGTTTGGACCGATGAAATGTCTTTCCGTGTAGGGAGGGAATTTCGGATTTCTTGACGAGTGCACATGCGGAACGAGGCGAAGCCGAGTTCTGCGAGAAAAGATTGAGAAATCGGAATTCCCCCCTGTCGTGAACGATATTTTTCGTTACGAGGGAGCGGGAAGCCCGCGTTTCTGCCCGTCAGGGCGGGAATGTGGGTCCCGAGTGAGGAAATGGATATGTTGCCCAAAAAGGAAAATCGTTTTCTTTGAAGATTCCTTTTGTTAGAAGAGTTTGTTAGAAGAATTACTTTCAGGAGAAAAGGATATTCTTCTTGGCTTTGAATCCTTGTGAACCAAAAAGAATCACTTACTTTTCTCCCTGTACAGAGAGTTGTCAATATTTGGTGACTAAGTCACCAAAAGAAGGACACTCATATATAACTTCCCTTAGTTGAAAAAGGATAGATGTTTGTTTATTGGCAACTCTATCTATAAATAGTGGCGTTTTCCATGCAGGTATTGAATAAACATTATTATGATTGAATGGGTTATAACATTCCTTGTAAATCGTAATTATAGAAGTACTTCTTGCGTAAAGAGGTGGTAAATGTGTGATATTTTAATAAGTGATATTATATATTCGTAATGTCGTAATAAGTGATATTAAAAATCTTGATAATTACAGTCGTCATATTGCATATCGTGTTCCGTAATAATAATTGTCATTGATACTTGTTCTAAACGTTAGTAGAATAATCGAAATAAGGACATTTGCATTTACTTGGGGCAAATTGTGTCAATGACAGCATTGTTCTGTCAGTACAAGTTACACAATATAAATTCGGGTTTGCAGATTCTAAAGCGGATGAAAAAGAAAGGCGGGTCGGCAATGTGGCGAAAGAAACTGCGAAATGCGTGGTGTGAAAATGAGGGTAACGTTCGAAGTAACGTCCGTAGACGTTTAAGTGAAGGTGAACAGTTGACAAAGGATGTCGAATTCATGACGAAGGCAATGGCACAACTGCAATCGCCGAGAAACAGGAAGAAGAGTGATAGTGTCGAAACAGAGTTGACTCCACCGCAGGATCAAGCAGCAGCGATACCACTAAAGAAGGGTAAGTTAGAAGACATTCCAAATGAAGGCATGGACTTAGATGAGCAGTTGACGAAGGACGTGGAATTCGTTACGAAGGCGATGCAACAACTGCAATCGCCGAGTAACAGGAAGAAGAGTGTCAGTGTCGAAAGAGAGTTGAGTCCACCCCAAGATGAAGCAGCGATGCCACAAAAGAAGGGCCACTTAGAAGACATACGAAATGAAGGGAGTGTAGGCATGGACGTAGTAGCGAGAGGCATAGAAAAAAGCATGCAGAAAGCTTTGTGCGAGGATGACAGGAGATACAGTGATCCATGCAGCGTCTATGATTTTGATGACATTTCAGTGGACGAAGCGAGCGAATTTGTACCATACAATCGGTGGAACTATGTTACATCAGACAAGTCTGTCGAACGGAAGCGAGCAGAAATTCAAGAGCCTACCGCAGACTCATCAACAGAAGGTGTAGTCGTAACGCGACCAGTCAGAAATGGCGTCTCACCCCTACTGCCTTCAGATACACTGCAATGTGAAAATGACATAGATACGGATCAGCTTGAAGGGCCTAACGAAGAATTAACAACAAAGAGTAAAACTGAGGTCCAAGTCGACCGCAGTCATTCATACTTCCATGAGGAAACGTGTGATAGGTTTCTTGGAAAGGAAAGACAGATGAACGATGATGGTGCATCTTCGAGGTCTTATATGCATCAATCAGCTCGCAGCAATATTTCGAACCCAGGTCTGAGATTCACCGAAGCGGACGACGAGTGTTATCTGAATAACCTGCGACAAGGCGAGCACGTCGGTCAATCTGCGATGTCTGACACGTCGCCGCAATCGGCTCGCATCAGCATATCCAACCCAACTGCCAGATTTACCAAAGCGGACGATGTACCCGTTAGCTCGGATGAATCCGAATGTGATCGGAGAAAATCGTATGAATCTGACACAACGTATATCATGTCATCAGGCGTTGATGAAGACAGAAGCAGTGATATCGAGAGAGAGAAGTCGGAAAATGGGAAGGAGAAAAAGAAATCCGCGAAGACAGAATCGACTAGTGAAATGCGTAGACAGTATAATAATCACATAGCGGAATACCAGTTCCCACCGGAACAAGTTAAAAATGCCAACAATAACGTCGCTTGTAGTGCCCTATTGTCCTTTTTGCGCAGTATCATGGCTGATGATGAGCTTGCAGCATGTCCTCTTACTTTCAAATGCCCAAGGGTCAATAACGACTCATCAGTTGTTACATACGGATACTGCCTGTATGAAACCCATCGCAGGGCATACAAATTCAAAATATATGATTTGTTAGACGGCGAAATTGCGACACTTATTATAAGTAGTACGAAACCATGCGAAGAAGACCACAGTGGTCCAACAAAATTCCTGCAGCTCCGAGGGAATGAACGACGTAGAGTCGCGCAAGAACTAAGGACAATTGCTCCGAGGAAATATCTATCTCGGGTATGTGAGAACGTAGACCTGGAATTAGTAGCTGATGGCAACATGCAAACTTTGCGGCGCTTAAATACGTTTCAGAAGGTCCGTTCGGACGACCTCTGTCGAGACGACGAACGTATAAGGAGTCGCGATCTCAACGATATTGTACAAAAAGGACAATTAGACGCATTAAAAAAAGATCCATATGTTCGCGTAGTACAAACTATACCGCTGAAAGTGATTTTGTACTCGAAGGAACAATTGGATGTGTTGCCGGGTACGGTCGATTTCCTACATGCTGACGCCACGGGAAGCGTCGTGAGGAAAATTAAGGGATTGCGAATGAAAAAGATAATGTATTACGCCATAGTGACGCCAGTTGAAGGTCAAACATTACCCATCGCGGAAATGATATCGTGTGAGCATACTATAAAAACTCTGAGGACATACTTCGGCGAGTACCGTGACTTTGTAGAACGAGTTTCGCGACGTTGGCCTATTGCAAAGTGTATTGTTGTAGATTGGAGTTGGGCTTTGATTAATAGTATTTTACTTGAATTCATTGGCATGAATATAATGGAGTACCTAAATGTTACGTATCAAGTAGCCGAGCGCAAGTACGAAAAAAGAATACGGTTTATGCTGTTGTACACATGCTGCTCACATTTCGTAAAGCGTCTGCAAAAAAATTTGGAAAAAATAACACTGAACAGTAAGATTCTCACGTTTACAATAACGTGCATGAAATTAATACTGTTGAGTATGTCTATGGAAGACGTAATGCAATTGTTCGAAACATTAATGACGGGATTGCTAAGTCGTGAGAAGAATGTTGGTCTTGCAGCATGTAAATGTATTGACGACCGTTTGGAGGGAAGAAATGTAGACATCCCAGACTTGTGCGACGATGAAGAAGACGATGACGACGAAAATGATTGGGGTACATTTGGCGATGATTATCACTATTCCCAATCACCATTCCATAGAATGTGTGATAATAGATTATCGGTAATCAAAGCAAGATTTTCCTACAACGAAGAGGAGGTCTCGGAGGTTAGCAATCATGTGTATTGTCCGTTAATTGCGAAACACATTATGAAATCTTATATGCCCTACCTCCCCATATGGACAGGAGTAGCAGTGAGTCAAGTATTACCTGAATTTGAGCGGCAGAGTAATGCGTCTGTGGAAGGACATTTCAATCTTGTCAAAACGTACGCTTTAGAAAAGAAGAAGCATTTGCCAGTTGGACGCTTTGTCACAAGTGTAAGGGAAAACGTTCGTAGTGTCATATCTGTGCTCAACGTTGGAGTTGATGTAACGTCAAATATTTCCAGAAAAAGAAGACGACGGGAAAAAGCTGCACAAATGAGGGGCCGCGGACGGAGAAATTGTAACTCACAACGTAGCAGGATAGAAAATAAGGTGTTGGATGAACGCGACAGTGACGGTGACAAAGAAAGTGAACCGTTCAGTAAAACCGTGGAGGAAACGTGGCGACGCAAAGCTCCAAGAAAGCGTAAACATAATGCGATGTCACTGGCACAATTGTCTTCTTCTTTAAAACTAAAGAGAACGAAGGAACGTGAAAGTCTTACAGTCGCGGAGGAGTTGGAAGACAACGCTGAAACCAGGAATATTGTAATCAATGTTACGCAACCGCCACAGATCCTTCCAAGTTCACCCATTGTGGTGACGAATGCGTCATCGACGACAAGTTCATCAATAACGCAAAGTGACCGATCCAGTCACGCTCAGGCACTTCCGAACGGATTGTTCAATGATCCAGAATACTACTTTAGAGTTGAGCGTGCAGACTACTTAATTTTTGGCAAATTCCAGTCCTCTAGTCATATACCAGTTTTACGTAATTACACGTTCACCATGACGACGTATCAATAACAAACGTTGCAACCCGAAAAATGGGTAGACGCCATGGTTATCGATGCATACGTGGCGTGCAATATTGATAACTGGTTACCTGGTGTTGTCTATGTACCGATGCAAGAAACAATCAGAGTATTTGGAGGAAGCTATTCAAAGAAGGGAGATATTATGTCTTTCCCACTGGAGACTGACGAACGTAGCGAGATAAATACCATCCTGATACCATATTTGTACAATAATCATTTCCGAATGATTGTGATGAACGTAGAAGAAGGCACAATAATGCACATTGACCCAATGCGTTCACCAACAGATGTTCGAACGAGTGCTGAATGTCTACAGAAACTACTGAAAGATGCACAGGCGGACTCTCTGTTCGGGTTGCAAAGGTGTACCAAATGGAAAGAAGTGCCATATGATGAACCGAGACCGTATCAGAGCGACGGACACAACTGCGGAATGTACATTTTGCATTTCGCGGAAAGTTTCGGTAGAGGTATACCGCCAGATGTGAACTTAAATCCGAATGCAAAAAGACAAGAGTTATCAACAACGCTGATCCGACGTTCCGAAAACATGAAAGATTGTTGCCTACATTGCATGGCTGACAAACAGGATTTAATGGTAGCTTGTAAATATTGCCGTAGATTTGCGCACAAAACATGCTTGGCAAAGATCGGACTCCGTAAGTCAAAGAAAGAGTGGGAAGATTCTTCAACAGTATTTGTATGTCTGTTCTGCGGTGCAGGCGAGAAAAGAGATTGGATGAAGGTAAGAAGATTCGAAGCGTAATCCTTGAATGGGCTGAGATCCGCGCATAAACTACATTACTAATGTCCGATTTTGAAATAATACCGCCTTTCAAAAAGAAAGAATTTGGTGTCAACGAAGAATTAAATAACGTGACGTCCAGAACCTGCAGCATAGATGAAATGAAAGACTGCAATCCACGGAAGCATGATAGGTAAGTATATCACCAACCGTAAACGTGAAGCCTTTGTCCAGGGTATCACCACCCATAAACGTGAAGACCGTACGGATAGATAGTTAGGTTATTGAAGTGGCTGTTCTAATCGTGAAGCGGCTGTCTCCTGCGTACTGTAAAGTGGCTGTCTCAAGCGTGCTGAAAAGCGGCTATCTGAAGCGTGCTGAAAAGTGGCTATCTGAAGCGTGCTGAAAAGCGGCTATCTGAAGCGTGCTGAAAAGCGGCTATCTGAAGCGTGCTGAAAAGCGGCTATCTGAAGCGTGCTGAAAAGCGGCTGTCTCAAGCGTGCTATAAAACGGCTATCTCAAATGTGCTGAAAAGCGGCTGTATGAAGAGTGCTGAAAAGCGGCTGTCTCAAGCGAGCAGTGAAGCGGCCAACCGAAGCGTGCTATGAAAGCGTGCAGAAGAGCGGCTAAAGAAGGGGTGTTGAAAGATGTAGTACCCCGTTAGTGAAAAGACATTCCCAGGTAAGGATCAAAGAAGAAGATACCTTCCAGCCTACAATGAAGTACTAATGGATTAAGGTGGAAAAAACATTTTTCAATTTCGAAGAGCAATGGGATCTTCTCTTCAAGCGGCTATCTCAAGTGTGCAGAAAAGCGGCTGTCTCAAGCGTGCTGTATCAAGCGTGCTGAAAAGCGGCTGTATCAAGCGTGCTGAAAAGCGGCTGTCTCAAGCGTGCAGTGAAGCGGCCATCCGAAGCGTGCTATGAAAGCGTGCAGAAGAGCGGCTAAAGAAGGGGTGTTGAAACATGTAGTACCCCGTTAGTGAAAAGACATTCCCAGGTAAGGATCAAAGAAGAAGATACCTTCCAGCCTACAATGAAATACTAATGGATTAAGGTGGAAAAAACATTTTTGAATTTCGAAGAGCAATGGGATCTTCTCTTCAAGCGGCTATCTCAAGTGTGCTAAAAAGCGGCTGTCTGAAGCGTGCTGAAAAGCGGCTGTCTCAAGCGTGCTGAAAAGCGGCTGTCTCAAGCGTGCTAAAAAGCGGCTGTATCAAGCGTGCAGTGAAGCGGCCATCCGAAGCGTGCTATGAGAGCGTGCAGAAGAGCGGCTAAAGAAGGGGTATTGAGAGATGTAGTACCCCATTAGTGAAAAGACATTCCCAGACAAGGATGAAAGAAGGAGATACCTTCCAGCCTACAATGAAATACAGGATAAAGGTGGAAAAAACATTTTTCAATTAAGAAGAGTAATGGGATCTTCACTTCCGGGGCGTAAGTATAAAGAACCGGCCCTTTTCAGGGCCACCAGTAACCCGCGTAGGGAAACAGTCCTTTTCAGGACTTATTTACATATATCAAACTTAGAATATTTATCATTATATTACATTTGACGATGCACATCAAAAAGGATAAACATAAATTTTAAGGACGTGAAGTTTCACAGGTTCAACATTGTAAATATATCCGATGTGTTCTATACACGAACATAGGTAAGTACAGAAGAAGATAGCAATTACTGCCATGCCTGTTGTACTTTTCGACTTGTTAGGATTATACAGCAAAGACAATATTGACTGTATTGATGATTGAAACAAAAGAGACACGTAAAATTATTATGTGACATTCATCAATTGCTGCAACAAGACGAATCCTTATATTGTATATGTAACGATGTAGCTGAAACAATCCGTACCTGTATAACATGATGATTGTAATAATATGTATGTAAAAGTAAACACAAACCCGAACAATCGCGTTTAGAATGCGTGTAGTGGGAATGTCTTCTACAGGGTTGAAATAAGTGTGGAAAATGTTCAACCCGCTGGGCGCGTTAGATTGTTTACGGTATCCGAAAACGTAGACCCGTAAAAATCGCGTTTAGAGGTGAAAAAGCAGGATGGTCCA
>JABFPB010006914.1:0-11541 GCA_022817645.1 Ceratoteleas bidentatus | reverse complement strand
AACTGAGTTTTTTGTAATATTTTTTTAAAATTATATTTTTATATTATTTTATAACATAAGTTGAAATTTGTATTTTTTATTTAAATATAAAAATAGTACACTGGCCCTGGTAAAAAACAATTTAAGAACGATCTAAGTGAGAAATTCTTTTATGAGATTTAAATGTTTAGCTAAATTTCGATTACATTGAGATGATAAAATATATTATTCAGATTTTTTTAATTTGGCCTAACTAAGTTATTTAGTAGAATTGAAGCAACTAAACTATCAATTATACCCAATTAAAATTGACTTAAAACTTTAATTAACTAAAAGTTTTAAAAGTTTTAAAAACCTTAACTATATTACAACTAAACAGTTTTAGTGGTCACAACCAACTCTTTTTTTAATATAAATGACCTTTCAGAGACAATTTCCATCATTTTCATACCATCCTCCAAATTCCATATCAAATCCGAAAACTGCATCTATCAAATTAAAACCCGCGATAAGGCATTTTACTGCGTTCATTCCGTGCTATAAAGCAAACAAATTAGCAATAAAGCAATCCCAAAGCCGCGCTCGTTTTGGCCGAAAAAACGAGTCCAATAACGCCGGTCTAACGTCCGCTAGACCTGTTTTTATTTAAAAATTTCCTCCGCGCGTTTCGTGTGACTGAACTTTAGCACGAACTCGTGAAAAAGCGATCGTTGAACCGCGACTATTTTTCCTCGCTGTCACGTTCGTGTGTTCCCAGCGCAAATACACTTGTTAAAACATTTAGCATGATTGATTTCGCGATCCGCAAGTGCAAGTGCCCGATTAAACAAACAAACAGCCATGCCATTGTCCGACGATTGATCCGCGATGATTCGTCAGGCGCGAAAAAAGCGGACGTCTTCCGCCCGATATTCGGCAGCCACAAAGGATGAATTTCGCATGCAAATTTCGGTTCGATAAACGCAACTCGCCGGCCCGAGTTCACGCCAAGAAATAGCGCGATAATATCGCGAATGATCTGATTTCACGCCATTGTAAAATTACGCACTGTGGAATTAAATCATTACCGATAGCATCTCCACGTGTTTCCGACTCTGCCCGCAATATTTCCAGCGTATCATATCCTTCGTGGAATCATAATTTCCGCAATAATTCAGATGTTTGCGGCGTTGTTTGCTTATTCAAAAAGACTCCTTTGCCGGCGAATGCATCGCCCGAAGACTTTGCGCACTCATTTTTGCAAACTTCAATTGTTTGTTGCTCGGCCGGAGGAATTTTCCAGTGGCTTTCGGATTGTCTTATTGAGTCCCGGGTCCAACTTTTTCAGCGACTTCGCCGTTTAGAACATCACACGCTACCTCCGCCTAAAAAACTTTCACCTAAGACGAATTTCTAATTTCATACGAGCAATCGCAAAAATTAATTCAACAGCTGTTCACTCGAAGGTGAAAAATCGAGAAACAATATCTAACCTAAAAACGCCACCGACTTTCGCCAATAACTTTATTTACTTCTCGTCATTAGATTCGATCGTTCAATCGGGCCGAAACTTTCTCCTTCTACCACCCATCTCCGGTTTTCCTTCGTTTATTTGTCCGGCTTATTTCGGGTCGGTTTTGTAAACAAATGTCCGCAGGTTTTCCGTGATTAAAAGCCAACAGACTTATCCGGCGCGTCTGTCATCGTTTTTGCCAGACTCACTTGTTGTGACCTGCGAGTCGCGCCCATCCGGCCGGCGTGGCTTTTTTGCGAATCCGTTCCAGACACTCTTACTTCATTTTTTTTGCCCAGCGTCCTTTTTCTTTCTTGCCCACCTTGGCTCGCCGCTTCTAGGCTCGTACGCTTTTTGCCACTTCCACCGTGGCCCTAACGTAACTTCTAACTCGATTCCATTACAATATTTACCGTGGCGCCGTTCTCACGTTTTCAATTACACCGCGCGGCCAAGTTTCATTGTCCTTTTTGCGCCGATTTTCGCGCAATATCGATCGTTGCCTTTGACAGTCATTACCCGGCGAAAAAAATACCGGTCGGCTTCGGTATTCAATTTCGCACGGGCATAATCATTTAATTATACTTTTTGCAAATTGACTTTTTAATTTTACGATCGCGTTTCCTCTCGGATACAATGTTGCGGCGGCCTCTTGATTTTATTATATAAATTATATGTAATAGTAATTTATTCCAAAACTCGTACAACATCATTACCTTTAAACTCGAGTAATTTAGTCTCCCTTGTGTTAGGCTGCCCGCCATACTCGGCTGCGGAAACAACTTATGGTTGTGTGCGCGGGACGGACAGAGAGAGAAACTTTGTTGCGAAAAGCATAAACGTTACGGCGTCTCAGCAATGGATATAATAATTTTCGTATGAAATTGTTGCGGGTTAATTTATTCAAGTGTTTCATTACGCGGGACTGCTTTTCGTTTTACCACGCTTTTTTAAGGGGAATCGGTTTTGATGGCGGATGATTATTTTGAGGAGTTCGTTTTTAAATTGAGGTACCTCGAAGAAGCCGAGGTTAATTAATTAATGGTTATGTTCGACGAGGTAGAATGAATCGGGCTCTAGGAAACGTCGTTTGTTTAATTTTAATTTGATTTAGGGTTACATTGTAGGTAATGCGCGGAGGGAAAAAGATTTGGAACAGGGAGAACGATCGTTTTGACCTAAAAAGATTTTATTTTGGACGGTAGGGTTGTTTGGAAAAGAAGGTTGTTACTTGGTGAATACATTTTTATTTACAATTTATCGTATTGATTATATTTTTTATTATTTTATAATTTACTTGTTTAATATTAGTGAACAAAAAATGTCAAGTTTTAGTTATACGAAATAATAGTCTAAAGAGATATTTTTGAAAAATAGAGATATTTAATTTATTGTACGGAAACTTATAGATTGCGAAATCGAAATTGTTTAGTGAAGGTTTGTGCGTTTAATTTCGATTGTTACCGGGTATTATTTTAAGGATAATAAATTTTCAAACAATGCACAAGTATTAACTTCGTAGAAAGCTCCGTCTCGTTATTTATCAATTATAATATAATTTCATAAAACTTATACAATTGAATAATAAGTAAGTATACTTTGCAGAAAACAAGCAGAAGAGTTCACTGAAACAGTACAGAAATAGAGACAACTTTTGTAGCATATTTAACTGTCTCAATGTTAAATTTTACCGAGAAAATTTTTATTATTCTCTGTAAAAATGATCATTGGATCACTTAAAGTGCAATAAATAATAGATATTTTTTAATCTATAAATATAAACACATTATAATTATGTCTTTAGTGATCACCCTAAATTGAGAAAAAATGTAGAAATATAGAATACAGCCATCGTTAAAGATCCGGGCTATTCCGTAATTTTTCTTCGAAGGAATTGGCCACAAATTTCTTGGCAAACGATAAACTGCAAAGAGAGAATGTTTGTAATCGTTTCTAGAATTTCTACAATAAGTTCTAAATAAGTTCTTCCTTCATTATTAAAGTTTTTGTTACCAAAATTTTTGGATAAATCATACCAGAGTTTTTATAGGAATTATTGTAATTGTTACAGAAACTCTAGTAATGAAGGCAAAATGCATTTTGTCAAATTTTTCCCAACAAATTTATCTCAGTGTGATATTTCGGTACAGTTTCTGCAAGATTTTCGACTGGAAAACTTCCATCCAAAATTTGAATGTATAGACCCCGATAGAACAAGATGTATATTATACATATATTAGACGGACATTCATACATAAAATAGACATATACATATAATATATGTATATTATACATATATTAGACGTATACAACATTGATGTTGTATACCAAGACGACATCGACGGAAACATCGACTGCAATTTATCATCATGGATCCAGGAAACGCGAATTAGAAAATTTACATTGAAGTCCCTGATGATTTCGAATCAAATCTCCAATGGAAATTTGTAAAATCCCATTCGTAAGTTCTCTCACAAGATTGGAATTTTAGAATCCATTTTTTGATGTAGAAAAAAATGGATTCTGTTTTTTGATTTAAAATAATCATTAGACTGTAGAACTTTATGCAAATATCATTTTTCTATGAAAAATTTAGATAAAAATGAATAATTCATCACATTTATTATTATATTCCAATTACGATAATATTATTTCAAATCTAAATTAATTCTTTAGAAGAAATATTGTAAATTAAATAAAATCCAATATTTCTCCCTCTCTTTAAATGCTTAAAAATCCGCAGTCTAATAATCATACACTACTCTTCTCCCTCCATTCCTCAAACCGAACATACTTCCAACCTCATCCACTCCCCCCCCCCTCATCCCACATCCCCACCCCTCCCACCTCTCAAGGACCGAAAACTCTCGCCGTCATGACGCGCGACTCGCGGGCGAATCGCTCTCCGCGCGAAATCATGGATCGCGCGCATAAACTGCGCCTAACGAGCCGGAAGTCCCCTGAAATTGGGCGCGATTCCGTGACGCGGCGGCCCGATTAAAATCGTGTCATCGGGGGGCGGCGATCGACGGGCCCCCCGGGCCCCCCGCTCCCCCCTTTAGCCTCGACCTTTTGCTCCATTTACGGCTTCCCAGAAGCGCGGCGAATAAATTGCCGGCTCGTTCTCGTTTTCGGGCTAATCTCGAACGGTTTTTTATGACGTCTAATTTAAAGCGGCCGAGTGCCCGTGGACCGGTTCTCGGGGCCCCGAAAAACCGCCGACTTCCGACGGAGCCGCGAGACCCGCGGATCCGTGATCCGCGTGCGAATGACGAACCTTTTGGCTTTGTGCTTAATGCACTTTCAAGGGCGTCTCCGACGGGAAGGCCGCCGGCGATGTGGCTTTGTGCTGGCGAGAACAAAGCCGCCAACATTATAAATCACGGCGATGTTTATTCGTTTTAATTAAGCGGCCGGCTGTTTCCGTCATTGGCGCGGGGGGCGGGAGGGGGCATAATCGGGGGCCAAAGCAGCGAGGTCGGATCCGGGAACAGTTGACGGGATTAAGGGATCGCGTGGCATGAAATTTAATTAGTGGGACTTGCGCGGAAATCGGCCGATTTTTTGGCGAAACGGCGGAGGGGTGCCTTAATTTCAGGGGGGGGGGGTGGCTGGACGTTTGGAGATGATTGGGATTTGGTGTGAAGGGGATTCTTTAGGAAGGGAAGATTTTGGAGGGAGTGGTAGAGAGGTTGGGTGTACTCTTAGAAATGTCTTTTGATCGGAATAGGAACCTTTTGAATGGAAGTAGGATTCCTTTTTACTGTTTCATAAATGGATTTTGCAAGGGTCCAGAGAAGCCATTTTGTTGAATTAATGTAGTATTTTGTTTTAGTGGAGAGGATAATATTTTTCAATTATTCTTCTTCGATCAAAATGGGGAATATTTGCCATAATTTTTTTTTACTTTTTCGTAAAAGCAAACATTTTTGACAGAACAGGGTTACATCTGAAAAGACATTCTTTTTGAACAGAAATATACCATTAATTGTACAGAAATATAATTTTTTGGCAATATATTGAAACATACAGTTGACACATATTGTTAATTTGAAACCAAAAGGTTAATTTTGGGCAAAATAATATAAGCTTGGAATCAAAATGTTCCTGTTAAAAAACGACAGACTTTTTCAATCAAATAGAATTTCTAAAAGTGTCGGTGGAGGGTCAACGGAATTTTTGTTTTCGAATTCAGAAGTGGAGTTGTTTTTGCAGCGAAAGTGGGCCAGAATTGAATGGTTGAAGTAAATTTTCTTTTAATTTCATTATAAGGCAACGAATAAATTATTCATAATTAATTAAAATATATTATTAGATGAAAAGTTCATTGTTTTGAATTAAATTTGAGAAAAGTAACTTGATTTCTTTAAAGTGCGAAATACTTTAAGGTTTGCAAAAATGTCTTGTCTAAATACATTAAGGGTACTTTCTAATTTCTAGCCCCCATTTTTAGGTGGTATTCAGACATTCATTCAGTTAAAATGCAAGCTTTTAGTAAGTAACATATTTTCACAATTTGAAAGTACCTTTAATATTAAGTAGTAAAAATCTTTAAACTCATGTACAAACTAATGTTTTAAAGGTGAAAACTCCTTAAAGTGAATTAAGACGATTAATAAAAAGAAGTAGAGAAATTAATATTGCTAATGCTCCAACTTAACAATGACTTTCATTTTTTAATTAATTTTTATTTGTTTTAAACAAAATTCTACGTTGTACTCAGCGTTAAATACAAAAATGGAACAAAAAGTTTTAGGACTGCTCTAAAACCTCATCGCCTTCACCATACAACATACTGGACAAAATTGTATATGATTTCAATGTACTATGTTGCACTAACATTATATTCGAGTTTGAACTTACAGTAACAATAACATTACCGTTTACAAATTTAAATATTTTAATCGCTAATTGAAACGTCATTAACATAATGAAATACCCAAGAACAGTTCAACGGAATATAATTTGTTTCAAAGCAACGTTAAATGTTCAACCTTCATTCAGTTTCACTACTAATCACGAATGTAGAACAATTCCATTTCCTCCAACAAATAAAGTATATTAACATCCAATTTCACCCGCGCGCAGTCGAATTACTTACTTTATTATCAGACCTGACTAAACCATGCACATATCGTTACGTATTTTCGAAACTTCGAATTGAGTTTCCCTTTACTCGCCGCTCTTCCCTCGTATTTCAATGCGGAATTACACATTTTTATCTCCTCCGACTTCTTCCTACCTTTTCCGCGGTCTCACTTTTTCATTTTCAATCTCAAGTCATCCACTTTTCCACCTCTAATCCGTTACAGTCGCTTCGCCGTAATCCGGCCTCCTATCGCGACGTTTGATCAAAATCCGCATTCCTGGAAAACAAAACTATTCGCTCCCAATAATGAACCGTCTAATTCCTTCATGTTCAATCTTCCATATTTGATCCGCGCTTCCATTCCATCATTGCCAACCTCAGCAGCGAACACAACTCCCGAGCCATAAAAGAAAATCCGCCTCCTCCGAAGGATCGAAACAAAATGACTCGTTGAATAAACAACTGATCAATGTAAATCTCACAATTAACGAGCGCTGAAATCGGAAACGGCTTATCGTAAATCCCGAGTAACGTGCTTCTGTCGCGACCATTGAAATGCCTGCCTTCTTCGGCGAAAATTTACATGAAAAAGATTCTATTACACTTGTTATCGACGACCGCGCGCAAACCCGCAGCGATGCATTTATTATAATTTATGGATTGTTACGCCGGGGATTCTTCATTTTAGCCGACGCGGGAGACAGTTGCACTGATTAATTAAAATATTCAAAGATCGAGGAGGAAGATCGAACGTTTGTTGGGCGAACGATTGTGGAGAGTCCGATAAATCTGGACAGTGTTGCGGAGGAATTCGGGGTATTTTCAAAGGATTTTCAAAATGGAGAGGTATTAGAATATTCAACGGGTATTGATCATTCGAGTCGTGATTAAAGTCTTTTGATGTTTAATAAATTGATTGTCAGCGTTGGTTGCTGTGATGAGATTTAGTTGTTTATTTGTAGGCAGACGAATACTTTGTCGAGAGGTATGGCGGTGTATTTGTAAGCCTTGCATTCGGAATAGTAAATGTTATTTTGTATTCTAAATGATAAATTAGAATTAGGCAGTTTTATTTATTTTCAATGTAAAATGACGTAAAAATAAACCAGTCGCAGAATTCATTTTTGAACTTGATTGAATTTATTTTCATTGTTTAACTTGTTTAAACGACTTAAAAAATAAGCTGAAATCCGTCATTTTCGACAGAGTGACATGATTTTTTAATAAACTCTTCCTCTCAAATAAAACATTTTTTAACAAATATTTTCGAAAAAGGACTATTTTGGCATGTTTTAACCTCCTTTTCTAAAGTATTGGAACGAATTTTTTAGACAACTATTGTAGGAATAGAAATTCTGAAAATGTCTGAGAAAGTCTAAACAATTTCTGAAAAAGTCTGAAAGATCTCAATGTTGACACTAGGATCTTTGGGATCTATTTCAGACAGATTCAGACTTCTTCTGAAAAGGTCTGAATAAGTCTGGACAATGTTTGAAAAAGTTGAAGACAGTCTGACAGTCCTAATTTTGAAAGATTTTCAGAATTTGTTCATGAGACCCTACGCGCGTATTGAATGTCAGAAATAATCTGATATTTTCATAGAAATTCAGACTTGAATTATAAGACCGAAATTCTTTGAAAAAGTACGACAAGGTTGAGAAATGTTTCGTCTTTATCTGAAAAAGTCTGATACGCTCCTAAAAAATTCATCGCAGATGGGGCTCGAACTCACGACCTACGCCGCAGTAGTCTAAAAGTATAATCACTCAGCCAAAGTCCTTATACTTATAAGACTCGTTCCAAAGTTGTGTCATTTAAATGAAGTTTGGACTTTTTAAATGAGTCTGAACTGCCATGGAGACATGGAGAAAACAAGATATGTTACATAATTTTCTTGAATTACCGCAATATAATTTCCAGTCGAATCAATTAAATATTTACACGAAAAAAAGTTTCTCCTTATTTTACCAAACTATTCATTAAACTGAGGATATAAGAGGAAATTAAAAAAAATTCAAACTGTTGGGAGATACATAGAATCTTTTTGTATAATTGACTGAAAACTCGGACATTACCACCAAACAATTTGGTAATTTCTTCAAACGTCCTTTTATATCCTCAGTTTTCTGAATAGTTCGGTGAAATATTCAAATATTTTTTTCTTTTACACCCAAAGAAATGGACTGCTAAAACCACAGTCTAAACTGTTAAAACTATTCCATTTTTCTGAGTATAGTTGAACTAATTTTTAACTCATATAAATAAATTTTCGTTGACCGAACACTGTCGTCGCTCCAATTTCTCTAGTCACTTCTTCGCGAGCACTAAATCCTTCCACCAACCAATTCCTTTTCTCAGTGCAGAACGTCAACTCGAAAATCGATGAAGTACAAAATCGCCAACCAGCCTGCACGTTCACACCGGCATCTTTTCCCCAGTCCGGGAATCCCCCCAAGCCGCCTCTCGCGGCCATTCCCCGCACGATTCCACGATGTTCTCGCAGCGAGCGTCGAACCTCTCGCGGACGCTGCGTCGTCGCGGGATCCGCGTCGCGCCCGGAGCTGCGTATGCAGATAAACCCCCCTTTCGATCTACCTGCCAGCTTGTCCGACAATCGCTGAACAGGCGATCGCGCGCATTTAGGCGATCGCGCGAGGCAGCGGCGATCGGATACCCACAGTGCCCGATAACCCGGGCGATTTGGGGGGAACGCCGGGAGGCCGTAATTGGCGCCTCGCGGCACGCTAATGACGTCATCCGATGACTTACGTCGACGCAATTACGCGGTTCCACGAACGCCCGTGGACGGGAGCAAGACGTCGCTCGTCCTTCGGGCGCCGCGATAAACGCTAATGAAAGAAGCTATCGCGCCGCTGATTGACTGACGGATATTCATTAACGTGCCGCGTTATCGAAATTTCAGCTACCGTCCGCTAATGCACGCGATTGCGGACCGAGATATCGCGCGAGGTTGACAAACCCGCACATCGTGGCCGAAAACGCGGCCTTGGCCACTTTCGCCAAATCTGGACGAACCTGAAGCGCAAAGTCTGAGGATTTTGTGATTGATGAATGTGGCGAGAAAAAAGAAGCTGGGGAAATGGGCTGGAACATTTGCAAGGGAGAGTTAGATGCACTGAAAGAAAATTAACCTTAAACCCTACAATCATCGAAACAACAGCAAATTCTGTTGGATCACCAGCGAGTATAACCCATTTTCCTACAAATCGTCATTAAATAAAAAATTCCTAATCTCCTTCAATGATGAAACAGCCCTAACAGACACACCTCTAAAACACGTAAATTCGACGTGGAATCTTCGTAGAATCTACGTCCGAATGTTCCTCCACGTAGAATCCACATGGATTCCATGTTCGATGTCTATATGGGAGTAATCTTCCAATCAGCGTTTTGTAAACCCAAGTTCCTCCATCGAAAAATCACCATAAATCCGTCCTGAAAGAAGCAACCTCCCACCCATGCATGAAATACCCAAAACAAATGCGCTCTTCCCCCATACATCTCCCAAGAAACAGCCGAAAAAAATAGCCACGAATCTCTGGCCGATTGCGCCGGATTCGATCGAATCAATACAGCCATCTCCGGGCATCGCTTTAGGCCTCCCATTTCCCTCTTCAGGAAGACGACCTTAGGTCGCCTGTCGGCCACTGACACTCCCGGACACTCGCGGTCGAATTTTCCGTCGCCCAAAAAGTCGTCGGCCCGGGGCCAAAGGTCGGCGATAAGCCTCGAAAACAGGCTCGGCTTCGCACCACCTGGAATCGTATTTCCCGAGTTCGTTCGCCCGACGCCCACATCGTCGGCCGCGGTAACGACACCGTCTCGTGGCGGTATCGCCGCGCTGTTCTCGAATTATTATTCCGATTCGCAAAATGTTTACGGGCAAATGTCAGTCGGTTCTTTCGCGCACCGACGACCATTCTAAGAATGGAAGTTGTTATTTGCGAAAGGAAGAAGCGATGCACCGCGAAGCAGGGCTTGAACCTAAGACCTTGGACTAACCATTGCCCTCGATCGTCAGCTGTATGCCCATCCGATCAATGCCCGAGAAACTATTGACCCTAACAGCGCCCTCTCCACCTCCTCGTCCGCCTCCGTGCTTCGCCGAGACCGCCGCTGCCTCCCCCCTCCCCCTCCCCCCGCCTACCTCCTGCCCCCCTACGCCGCGCGTCCCCGGGCTCTTTTATCTTACGGATCCTGCTTTCTATTTCTCTCATATTCTTATTGAGTTCTCTCCGAAGGGGAATTATTGGGAATAGAAGCAAGTAGCGGGTATGAGTGGTCGAATTGTGACATGGGCTTGTCCAATCAGACATCGAGTGTGTCTAGCCGCTGTACGGAGATTTGCATTTCATCGTCTTGAGAGTCGAACGGATCGGTACGAGCTCGTAGATTTTAATCAATTTATTATTTGAGACGGCATTGTGCCGGATGCGGAGTATTTTTGGGAATTGCGCCCGAAGGTTCGAGGGGAGATTGAATTTACGGCGGAGTTTGCAGCTGAAGCGAAACGCGGTTTCGGTAAGAAGGTTGTGGCTTTGGGAGGATCGGGATGTTTTCTACGACTGGTAATTAGATGTACTGGGTTGTTGTAGCGTTGCTATTTCGGATAGGGCAATGATTAGGAGTGGATATATAACGTGACCTGTCGAATTGGTATATTTGAGGATCTATTGCGTTGGGAAAAATATTGGAGTAAATGTTATTAGCAGTTAGCGAGGTATCGTGTCCTGTTTGGAGACATTTTGAATGGCTTCGAAAAACTTGTTGCAGATGATATGGTAAATTTTACTTGGGGTTCTATGAAAATTACCATATCATGTAGGAATACATTCCTAGCTGTAACAGTTTTGTCAAATACGATACGTCACGATTACTGTATGATAATAGGGATCCTGAGCGAATATGGATCCTCAGTTGTATTGTATATATGTATATATATATGTTGTACTGTCCAACT
>JABFPB010006913.1:0-11541 GCA_022817645.1 Ceratoteleas bidentatus | reverse complement strand
GCAGACAGGTAATTATTATGGGAACCTAGCCCTTCATCCTTTGCCACCCAAACGCCTAGCATTCTAGGCAAAATTCCTCTCCTTTTTACTCTCCCTTCTCTCTCTAGGAGGTGCGTAAGCATCCTTACGTTACGCCTATCCTTCCAACCCTTTAGGGGGAAATAAATTAAACATGAAAGGGGGGGAAAAATTAGCACTTAGTTAGAAAAGGAAATAAGGTGGCAAGGATTCTTGTTACACCTGAAAGTTACCAATAGATAGGGCGAAGCAGGGCATTTAGTTAAACAGCACTCAAAGTGCAATAAATAAATTACATAAGCGCTTTAAGCGCAAGTAAATCAAAGTTACAACGATTACAAAAGGCACTCCTAGATAAAATAGTGCCATAGGCAAAAATTTCAACTATCGTTAGGCATTGGCGTCACAAAAGTATGAAAGCTCAGTAAGCGCGTTACATGGATAATTTTAATCGTGCTTAAAGCACCAATATGGAAAATTAGGCGCGTAATAAGCGCGACTTAAAATAAAATAAAATTCAGACCGCGGTGCACTGTGAGCATGCGGTCGCTAGTTTAAAAGGCTCAGCCGTATAACGGTTGGTTGCTGTAAATACAAACGTTCGGCGCGCGGTCAATGATTTGCGCCGCTTAACAAAAACAAGCGCACGTAAAATATGCGATAAAGGCACGTGGGTTCACGTGTTAAGAATTCTTGACAGTTGAATGAACGGATATCAACTAAGTTTAATAGGGGCAAATCATCAGGGGAGACAATTATCACAATTATCAGCATAATTGAACTGGTAAATAAGTCGTAATGACCGAATGAAATGACGTATTAAGTTTAGTAGTCGTGTTTGTATTTCAAACTCCCGTATTTCCTCCTAATTTTAAGTCAGTATATTGCATGCAAATCAATGTAGGTTAAGTAAGTACTCAGGTTTTTAGTCTAAAAAGAACCAACCCTTACAGTCCATTTATCTTTGTTGGCAATATCCAACAGAATCAAAGAAGCAAAAGATATTAGGTTATTACAAAAACTCGAAAACTTAAAAAATTCCTTTGTTCAATAATAATAAAATTAAACTTACCTATGAAAGCTCTGGCGACAGCCCACAAGATGATGAAAAAAAAACACCAATAGCAAAGTCAATCTTTATAACAACAAAATTGAAAAATTTGACCCCAAAGTGTGTAATTTATACAAAATATAAAACATTGTTGAACTTGCAAGTTTTGTGAAAGAAATATACTGCTAAAAAAATAATAAAAGAGGCAATAACAAATTAAACTCAACATATCAGGGGAGAAACAACGAATTTTATTCAAACTCTACACAGAATATTGCGAATACGCAGATCTATGATCGCACAAATCAGTTCCCTTGCTGCGCGACACAAACGTTCATTCGACTCATTTTCAGGAAGAAAACTCCGCTCGAAATCATCAGAGTCGTCCTCCGACTCTGCTCCTGCGGGCCGACAGTTAACAAGGCGCCGATTTCGCCCATTGCCAATCCATAGGTAACTGCCTATCAGGGGCTGATAGCCCCACTTCCCACTGCGAACGGGAACGACCTCATTTCTCCCCCGTTTTTGAACGTCACACTAAAACATAGAAATCATAAACATGAACCAAACAAGAAGAAAATATACAACACAAAAGAAATAAAGTAAACTCACCTCATCCATTTCAAACCAAGCGCGCGACTCCTCCATAGCCAGAGTCCCGAAGCCGCGCCGCTTCATCTCGTCTTCCTCTTCGGTAGTTAGGCGGCCGTGCCAATCGACATCTTGGCGGGCCTCTACAGGGTCGGTGCCGAGTACACCAACGCGCCTCTGTGGGTTGGCTCGCTCTCGCCTCGGGCCTGGGGCAGCGTAGCTGGGGTTATGAGGCGCCCGGCATGGGCCTCGCATCCTTGCTGGGCCTCCTCGACTGACGAATGTTCGTTGCCTGAACCTGCCTTCGGCGGATAGCTTAGGTCGGTCCGCGGCGCGCGACTTTCGGGGCGCCGCACTGCATACCCGCGGGGAACCAGCGGCGGGCCCAGACTGATCGACTTGGCTGGCCTCGGTGCGGTTTCGCGGCACCACCCCAGCGAGTTGCAGATCGACAAACCGCTCCGACAGTTCTGCATCTTCCTCGTACGACGGGGGCGCCTCATCCTCCGGGGCATCAACTCGAACATAATTCCTCTGAAAAACATACACAGAAAAAATTTCTATAAATAATTAACGAGAAAGTAATCAGAGGATAAATAGAGAAAATAAATTAAGAAATAAGTGATTAAATGAATAAATAAATAAATAAACAAAGAAATAAATAAACGAATAATTCAATAAATAAATAAATAAAATGAATAAATAAACAAATAACCAAACCATAAGAATATACATAAATAAATAAGCAAATAGGTATAGAAACAAATTACCATGCAAAATCAGAAAAGGCTGAATAAATAATACATACCTCAAACCAGATCAGAAAATCCTGCCAACATCGGGCGTCAGCCACCGTCTGATGATCCAGCCGATTTCGGCTCGCCTCCAAGGCGACCCGCGCGTCTCCGGCAGTTTCACCTTCACGCCATCCCATATCCTCCGCCGACGCTCGCCTTTCGTTATAGTCACTGAGGGCGACATTCACCGCCGCGTTTCTAGAGGCCGTAATTCTCGCGACCTCGGCCACTAAAGCTTCACAGCAGCCCCGTCCGCCACGCTGAAATCAGAGAAAAAAGAGAAAAAAAAATGTGAATTCTCACATCTGAGTTGTCCGAAATTTTCTCAATTGAGAGAATCCGCCTACCTGGCAGCCCGAATTCACCTCCGGAGTACCCCGTCCCTCCGTAATCGTCCGTGATACGGCGCCTTGTGCCCGCTGATCTTCCCTTCGCGCACTGCTTCGCTAGAAGAAGGAAAAAGAACACAAATTACATACAAAAATTCACACTAAATTAATATAAGTTAAAACAACTTAATCGCATGGCAGAAGAGGCACTCAAACCACTAGCGAACTAATCAAACAGAAGAAAAAACATTTAATCAAAAACTTAAAAAAGAAACAAAATTACGAAACCATTTGTATCAAAATACATAAATCTTATCTTAAGAATTAATGATTTTAGATAGTTATACACATACTAATTTAAGAAAGGCATCTTCACTTTTAAAATAATATGATACATATCCAAAGTTACATTTAAAATACATGTCATTATTTAAAAAAGATAGAAGAATAAATACACAAGAGTTTGCAATTCACAATTATAAACTAATGGTAAATATTATTTACCATTATTAGACGGAGTTTTGTTGAAAATCGGGAAAACCACAAAAACTTTGTTCACCCGAGCAGCCTGCAACACATCAGCAGTTCCAGTTTTCCCCCCAAACATCAGCAGTTCCAGTTTTTCCCCCAAACATCAGCAGTTCCAGTTTTCCCCCCAAAAAATAACCTGTGACCCGAGTTAATCTTTGTGAAAAGCATGTAAATTAGGCTAAGCAGATTTAAGTACACTAATGCAGAATCCGCAACATAATGCGATATAACCACATAACTGCGATACATTATTTCCGCATATTTACACATAACTAACATACACATTTTATGTTAATTATGTAACTAACATAAAATATTAGTTACATAAGTATATAGCCACAGCTAAGCGCCGCGAAACACGAGGACATTTTTCAGTTTTACAATCGGGGATTTTTTAGGAAATCACCCCGCATTTGCGCCATTATATTTTACCTCCGCTAAAGGCAGATTTGAATCATCGCGTATTATCAGCCGCGCCGACGAACACGTCGGGTCGGAGACACGAACGATAACTTGTAAGAAGTAAATACTAGCGATATGCGAAAGGTGACGAACGCGCCCAACCCCCACCTCGGCGCACAGCCCTTTGTTTCAGCGAACATATAAACGAGATTCGAAAAGCGACGTCTCTCAGATTTGCGTTCACTATTCGACAGTCCATTTCGATTGTTCATTCTTTTGTCGACCATATTAATAGTTAGTCGCAGTTTTTAAGTTTGAGTTAAAATAAATCTGGAGTATAATTAAGGTAGTATGTCAGTATACATTTTTAAATAAACCCCTGCAGGTCGTGAGCACAAATGGTACAATAAAAAAAAAAAAAGAATACCGGTCGAATCTCTCACATTTTGTGATTCCACTGATATACATTTTATCTTTTCTTACTGTTCCAATCGTGTTCACGACCTGCAGGGGTTTTCAAGGTCGCGTATACTGATATATCGCCTTAAACCCTTGGTGTAACTTTAATTCACGAATAAACCACCCTGACAAATAAACCTAACAACCACTTGACCCATTAGACTTCCGGTCTGACCGTATATTGACCAATACCACTTGACCGTTAAAATTCCGGTCTGCCCATGCATTGACCAATATCACTTGACCCATTCAACTGTCGGTCTGACCATATATTTATCTGATCCAAATGTATTACATTTCACTTATTATGCCACGCGAAAGTTACACGTGGCCACAATGGCCGTGACCGCGACTCCGCGGAGCGCGGGGTCGCGGAATGTCGCGGGCGCAAGGGTGCAGAGCGTTTTCCGCGTATGGCGAATCGGACGGAGGGCACGTACTAGTGCGCGGGACGCGGAAAAAGGCGATTTTTCCGGCGCGTGGTTAAATTCGGTTATCATTCGGGAACGAAACGAAACCAAATTTTACCGTCGCACACGAAAAGACATAAACAATTATTTTCATTCACACAATTAAAACACTTCATTCGAGACGAAAAAAACACGAGGTAACTCCAATATAATATACTCGAAAAATAAAAATTCCGGACGCGACGAAATGAAAACAAAGCGGTCGAATTAAATCGGGAAAAAATAAAGTTACGCGCTTCCAACGCGTAACACATACGGTAAAAAATCTAAAAAAATCAGACAATTTTATGTTTATTCAAACTATGTTCTGGTCAAATTTCAACGAATTCTTTGCATTTTCGTTTTGGCGAGTGAATATCCTTAATTGTCTCTACACGCGAGTCTTCGTAGTAAATAAATGAACAGAACGAAAATCTGTCAGTGTAGGAAACATTCAAGCCTATTTCAAGTATGAAATAAAAAACTTAAATTTAACATTCTTATTAATCTGTATATCTGCAAGAACAAACGCAAATTCTAACTAAATGACAGCGATAGGCAGCGATAGACAGCAATAAAAAACGGTTCAGTGAATCACTAGTTTTAAAAAAGTAAGTTTAAATATCACTTTGTTATATTTGTTATATTAATTTGTTAGATTAAAATTGGCGTTTTTCCCGAGAGAATTTGACCTTCGCGTGGCTGTTCTCTACCGCTTTTCGATTTGATGCGCAGTTACTTTTCGCCTCTCAGCGAGTTTATTACGAGAATTTCGAATTGGTTGTTTCAAGGTCCGGCGTGATTCCGTCCCGCCAAATTCTATTACTTTATATTTTATTTGTTTATAGGGTTGACATGAAAGGGGTGTCAATTTTCCAGAAAACTGACACCCCGCAATTTTATGGAAATCCGGTTTCAGTTAAATTGGCTCATTTTTTGATATTTGAAAGGAACAAACCGTCAAAAATCAGCCACTTTAACCGAAACCGTATTTCCGTAACAAAAGTGCGAGGTCCTTTGCGATGGGGGTGGAGATTGGGATCTCCTTATGCCCCATATGGATTTCCAACCGATAGGACCCAATTTTAACAGTTTCCCAGATGTTGCAAGTTGGCGTTACATGATGGTCGATTTTCCCGAGAGAATTTGACCTTCGCGTGGCTGTTCTCGACCGCTTCTCGATTTGATGCGTAATTACTTTTCGCCTCTCAGCGAGTTCATTACGAGATCTTCGGGTTGGTTGTTTCAAGGTCTGGCGTGATTCCGTCACGCCAAACTATTTTAATATTTAAAACTTTCCCTTACCTTCCCCGATGGGAATGCATCGCTCGCCATTCTGTAGCGCTTGGTGGAAGAAGGCCTAAAGCCTTCTGTAATGAAAGGTAATGAAAAAGGGAGGACGTCGATCGATCTCCGACCGTGGACGGCGGGTAGATTGGGAGTCTCCCCCCCAAGTAGAAATTTCGCAAGTTTTTACTAACTTAAAAAACTACCAGCCACCCACGCTTTTCTTGCAAGCAACTTGTACACTCAGAGAAAAATTCAGTTAAATGGCCTGAAGACGTTTTTGTAGCTATTGCAACTAGAGTATTATTTGGAACAGCATTACACTGAAAAAAATTGTTAGAAAATTAGCGTAAAAAAATCCTTTAACGCTAAGAAGATTCCGCTCATAATAAGAATATTCCTCTTATCAGAAGAGTATTCTTTTAATTATAAGAATAATCTTCTAATTATGAGAGGATTGTTTTTAGAGTGTAACTGCACTGCAAAAACGTTGTGTTTTATAAGTGTTTTAAAGTCAAACTCTGGTTGGCTCTGGTTTTGGCACTTATTGCCGTCAGGTTTTCCGATTACTCGCGCATTTTGATAATCAATTTGAACGCGAGTTTGTTGGTTCCTGCAGAGGAAGTGGATGAGTGTTCTCAACGATATTGGGGAATTACATTGGGCCTTTTTACCTTTATCCCCGATCGGAGTCCGATCGATTTTCAATCCCTTTCCTTTACTGGCTTAGGCCTTGTCTGAAAATCATATTGGATCGATGTAATTCCGTTTTCCGGATCTCGATTGTTTGAGCAGCACGAAAACCGCAATTCTCATGGTAGGGAGCGCGCATAAGCATGATTTAATTAACGTTCGAAATTTCGGCGGGAGAACCAAGAGGCGCCGAGTTCTAAAATTGCATGGAAAAGGCGTTCGGAAAAGGCCCGGGTTTGGTCAACGGGAGAGACGTTGAACAAACCCGCGGCGCCGAGAGATGAGCACGTCTGTTGTGTGAGTGTAGACGCGGTGGCGCTTGGTGTGGGTAAGCCAAAACTTGATTGGCGGCGCGTACGCGACGACGAAAAGCTTATAATTGCAGCTTTCACTTGCAACATACAAAAGTTGCTGTAAACCTGGATGGATGGGGCCCAAATTGAATGTGGATATAGAGGAGATTCCGCTCTACGTTCCCATCCAAATTTCCAGGGTGTTCGCAATATTTTCGCGGACTTTCCACTCGTATTCGTTTTGAAGTGTGACATTGTATTAAAGTATGACCACTGTTTAGATACTGTTTATGACTTTGGTTTTTATTTGTTATATCGGGAAATAACTGACATGACCTATTTTGAATTTGCTTGCTTAAATTTGACTAGAACGTAACGGCTTTTGTTACTTACATTTTTCAGCGGGCAAAATAACAATAATAACCAATTACAATAGTGAGTCATATTTGACTTTGAATTTACCGATTCGAATTTTGAACCTAAATACACAGCACAAATTAATAGTATTATAATCTTCTGAGATTATCGAGCGCGTAAGGTCTAAAATTAATAACTTCAAATTCGATTATTTAACCAGCAATAAAATCCTTTCTTTTGATTTGAAAGGGGCTTCTCAATTGGGCTAAAATTGAACAATATGGTAAAACACGAATAAGTGTTTTACGAAGAAATGTTTTAAATTAAAAGAGTTTTGCATAAGCTTTAACATAGAAGCAAACAAAACGCATAAAAGTGTTTTAAAATCGAGGAAAAATGTGTTTTTAAATAAAACACATTTTTATTAACTGTACCGTTTTAGCTGAACAGTTAATAAATTGAGTGGCTGGATCTTTAAAATCGCCCGACGCTCGAATTGCCGTAAAACTATTGTCAAACTCGCGAAAATACCATGAAAAAAAAATTTCAAACAAATGGAAAATTAAAAATATGTGTATTTAGATGATTAAATTGCAAACATTGTTTGCTAATAAATTTTTTTATGCCATCGGTACTTAAAGAGAAAAAAATTAAAAACGAAATTTTTAGTCCTGAAAAATCAATACTTTTTAAAACTCAACTAGCCATATCTCTGAAAATAATGCGCAGATTGGTTTGATATTTTCAGAATATATTCTCGTTTTATTGGAGAAGACCACATGCTAACTCAAATTAATGTAAAGTTTGTTAGTTCAGTTTTATTTAATAACAAAAAAGAGCGAAGAGATAATCGCGTTTTTAAATCTTTGGCGGTAAAAAGTGTGTTACGAATTTTACGGCATAGAATACTTGCAGCGACAAAATTGTTCCTTAATAATTTAAGAAGTTTTCTGAGAAGTTTCAAATCATTCAGTTAACAATTACTCGAGTTATTCATTTATTAACACAACACGCCCGGCGCGGCGGCGACCGAATACCGTGACGTGTATGGACGGGTCGCGGCGAGTACTTCTCATTTGAATAAATGTATTTCCCGGTGTCGTTAATTTACGCTTTGCTTTACAATTTAAACGAAAGAGTAACACGCCTGCAATGAACCGCGGAAAGAAAAAACGCGAAATGAACCCACGTACCAAGCAAACGTGATCAAAGCAGTCAAGAATAAGGTAATTTGTTTTACATTGCAGTTAATGCATTTCGCAATATATGTAACAGTCGCAAAAAATATAAGCTGTATGTTCATGGATATTTGTATATTTTCTTTTTTATATTCTATAATTTTATAATAATTTTATTTTCTACATATCGACTTATTTGACTTTTGAAATAAAAATCATGGTTTTTGACAACACATTTCGTATTTATTTTTCAAAATAAATACGAAATGTGTTATTTTTTATTAAAAATATATTTTCATTCGTGCGGGCAGCATGAAAGTTTGCTAAATTTGTTTTCATTTTTGTCTTGTTGAAAATTAGGGAGAAAAATATACTTCGCATTCAGAAGTAGAGATACCTTCTAAGGAATTCAAGGAAATTGCATCTTGCTGTTTAAAAATTGATTCGATAAGATTCCAGTTTCTGAACAATAAACATTCCACGAGACGTTTTGGGAAAAGGCCGGTAATTACAAGTGTCAAAACCTCATTTTATATGGACTGATGACAATGAGATCCAGAGATTCGACGCACCATATGTCAAAACAACCGATACACGGAGAAAAAAAGTATATGAAATTTTCGTATAAAGTATAGAAAAATAAGACTATATGTAAGTAATCAGAAAAATTCAAATACGGTATATGAAAAATTGGGATAAATATATGATTAACTCTAGAAGAATGTTATAGTTATTCGTACATTTATCCTAATTTTTCATATAACCGTATTTGAATTTTTCTGATGACTTACATATAGTCATCGTTTTCTATACTTTATACGAAAATTTAATATCCTTTTTTTCTCCGTTTTTATATTAAACTATTCGAACTGAAACGTATTTCAATTCGAATTTGTTAATAATTGGCTTTATATAAATTAAAAACATTTATTTAGTATAATTTTAAGTACATAATGAAAAAATAATAAATTATTTGCTTGCAAGTTCCACTCTTAGAAATACGTAATTCAACGTAAAAGGAATCAGGGTGCATCAAGTGGAAATTCCTTTCACTATATGGATAAACATAAATCGCATTCTCAAAAGATGATTTTATTCTTCCGAACAATAGTTTTTAGAGAAGAATATTCTCGGTCACACGAATAAGTTTGCCTGATTGAAATTCGCATTGCTTCATTGAAATTTAAATGTGTCTAGTAATTTAAACGATTATTCGTTAAATCGCTTCGATTTAATTATCATGCATTTGGAATAATTTTTCAGATAATTTTCTGTTGTTCCCAAAGAATGCACGCGCATCTGTTCACTAGTCGAAATAGCGAAATAGTGATTGCGCAATCTCGATTTCTCAGTAAACCCTGCACGTAGACAAATAATCTGGTAAAGTTTATTGAAGTGTTGAGTACTGGATAGACAAATCAAATAAAATGGTACAAATTGCTTAATTTTAGTGGTTTTTACCCATTTACTATCCGGTAATTATAACTGAAAGTTTGGTAAAATATACTGACAATTCAGTGAATTTTACGTTAAGTTGGGTAATCTGTACGAGGTTTTGAAATTCCATCAGTCCTCAACAGTTGAGTGAAATTTACCACTACATTCTGCGTGTGATAGCCACCATATATATCAATGATTTACATAACGTTTAATTCAGTGCACCTCAGCATTATACTGTGTACATTTGCATACATCGTTTACACAATATTTGCAAAATATTTGCAAACTATGCAATTAAAAACAGTATAATTTGGAAAAAAACATTTAAAGTTTATCATTGTTCTGAGTTTTCTGAATTTGAACATTTATATTTGTACAGTAGATTCTGCGTAGAGGCCAGACGTTGGGAAAAAAGAAAGGGTAATAAAAGGGAGGAGATCTTTTAAAAAGTATTTCCATCATTCGTATCACGTTAAAGTTTCGAATGTCAAGCGGTTTTTGAAACGTGTCATTATAGCCTATTGTCATAACCTAAAACTACAAATTAGTTTTGTTTTCAGAACGTGTACATTTTTCGACAACTTTTATCTTCTCGAGAGACAACCATTTTGTTTCGATAAAATCGTCCTATACGGCTATTTCGGTAGAAAGTCTGTATCAAATGTCAGTAGTAAAAAAGTTTCACAAATAATGTCCGTGGATCCACGCATGCATGATTGTTGTGGAAAATTTGCGTGTCCATGTATGCAAAGTTCCGCTGACCTTGAACTAGATTCGTCACTACTCTTGGAGGGACAATGTCGCTGAAGGTTACTGAACAAGGCTGCTCTTGAATAGTTAGCGAATGTTTCTTTCAGCTTGATGGATATGCGCAAGTCCTCGACTGTGACCGAAACGATCCGAGGTTCACAGTGCAAACGGATTTTTCGTTTTGTTTACTAACCTTGACCGGTCAACAGTTATTACTGACCAGAAGATCTTCAAATTGCTTTCATTTATTAAGTCATTCAATAATTACTCTTCAAGATTCAAGCAATGTACATCCCTTTGTTTATTATTATTAAACATGATTAACTTACGGTTAATGCGAACAGTGCATGAAATTAATTGGTTACCAATACACTAATGTTATTGTAAGTCCATAGTTCTGAGAGAAATATTACCGTAAGTCTCTCCATACTTATGAGTAATATTGCTATACTATGCCATTCTGGGGATATACTTTGCAGTATTAAATTATCAGCTATATTTATAAGGAAATGAGCAAGAAGTTTCACATATCCTACCTTAAAAAATAACGAGAAAACAATTCGAATGAATATGTTTACAGCGCTGGCAGACGGTTTTGTCCCGTTAGATAATAGCCAGACGCATGTCCTCAGTTCCCTATTGCTCCAAGGAATCACCTCAATTAATTGTAAGCCTTATGAAATCACGAAAACAACAGTTCTAAACTTACAAGTTTACAGCGCTGGCAGACGGGTTTTGTTACAATAGACCATAGCCAGACGCATATCCTAAGCTCCCTATTGCTTCAAGGAACCACCTCAATTATTTTCAAGCCTTATGAAATCACGAAAAAACGGTTCTACACTGAGGAAAATGTGGGTGACTTTGAGTAATTCCAACTCCTTTTTGAGTTGAAAAGCGCACAACTCGAAACAGG
>JABFPB010006912.1:0-11543 GCA_022817645.1 Ceratoteleas bidentatus | reverse complement strand
AAACGGAGATCCTGGTTCTCTCCAGGAAGAGGATTGATACCATCGTCCTGATGCTGGTGGAGGAGACGCCCATTACCTTCACCCCGAGCCTGAAGAACCTGGGTGTGACGCTGGACACGAAGCTCTCGTTTCGGCCCCACATCCAAAGAGTGACAGACAAGACATCCCAGGTCACGACCGCGCTGAGCAGACTTATGGCCAACGTCCGAGGACCAATGCCGAGTAAACGCCGCCCAAAAAACCCGCCTCTTGACGGCGACAGCGCACTCCATCCTGCTCTAAGGCGTGGAGATCTGAGCTCCGGCTCTCCGCAAGGAGATCTACCGACGGAAGATGGCAGCAGTCCAACGGAAGGGTGCACTGAGGGTGGCATGTGCATACCGGACAGTGTCCGAGCCCGCGATCCTGGTGGTCTCGTCGACGGCACCAATTGATCTGATGGCCTTCGAGCGTCAGAAGATCTGGAACCACCAGCAGGACCTCGGCAGGTAACGTGCGGAACCGAGGCCCGGGACAGGAGGAACCACCGATGGCAGCAGCGATGGCAAGCGGATCCACGTAGCAGGTGGACCGCGAGACTCATCCCGCAACTAGCTGACTGGGTTGAACGCCGCCACGGCGAGGTAGATTTCTACCTGACTCAGTTTCTGACCGGCCCCGGCTGCTTCTACAAGTACATGCACAGGATGACTAGAGCGGACAGTCCGGAGTATATCTACTACGGAGAAATCGATGACGTCGAGCACCATTTTTCGCATGTGGACATCAGTGGCGGATCTAGCATTTGTTTTGATAAAGCCGCAAAACATTTAAAGACCTAAAATAATTAAATATATAGAAGGGGGCCATGGCTCCCTAGTTTTCTTTGTTTATTTTGCACCTTCAAATGTTTTGTATCTTTATCAATGAAATTCTGGATCCGCCCTTGGTGAACATTGATGAGGAGAGAGTGCTTGATGAGGAGAGACGTAAAGACCGAGCTGGAAGAGATCTCGCCGGAGAGCGTCGTGCCGCGGATGCTCCAGGACCATAGATCCTGGGACAAGGTCGCTGCGTATGTCGGTGTTCTTTTGCGCGAAAAGAATAGGGATATGGAGTCCGGAGAACGCCGTCACGGCGGATAAAGAGGAAGGGTTTAAGCTGAACACAGAGCATTGATCAGCGTGAAACTCGTGCACACTTTATTAATCCATTTGACAATAAAAAGTGTTGAAATAAATGTCTCGATAATTTCTTACCGTTCAAAATGAACACTGCAGTTGTCAGCGTCTAAGTGGTCCTCATCAAGGACCATGAGATTTAGCACGCAGCGCTTCTAAAAATGACGAAAATGTAAATTTAATTATTTACAATGCACAATTAGCATTCGCGTACGATATTTAAATATAAAAATTAATATTTTCCGCCATTTTTAGAACCGCTTTGTGCTATACCACTTGGACGCTGACAACTTCGCGGTGTTTATTTTGCACGATGACAAATATTCGAGACATTTATTTCAACATTTTTTATGGTCAAATGGATTCATAAAGTGTGCACGAATTTCACGCTGACCAGTGCTCTGTGTTCAGCTTAAACTCTTCCGATAAAGACGTACCCTTACGGGCAAAAATCCCGCGTATTTAACGACGAGATTTTAATTTATTGATGAGAAGAAAGATGGCGCCTCGAGAAGGCATAAGACACGGTCCCACCTTGAAATAATGCGAAAGCGGTTTCGAGGTGGATTTTGCCAAGTGACGCGGGTCTGTGGTTTTTAGAGGGTGCGAGTCCCATGTCACCGCGTAGCTGTGCATAAGACATTTTCCACAGTTCCCTTAAAAAAATGGCAAAGTTCCAACTTGAACATTGCGAAATTCCAACTTGTTCTGTCTTAAAACTTTAGAAGTTCGAACTTCAAAGTTGCAAAGTGTTGGAAAGTAATTTTTCATTGTATTAAACTATGAGAATGGTCGAGACATGCTAATTTCTGAAATGATTTGCGTCCCCTCTCAGTCCCGGCCGTGTCCCGACCAAATAGAGCCGGGACCGTTCCGCTATGGATTATATAATTAACACAAAATGGCATCCTTTGAACGTCCAAACATCCATTTTCATACGTATTTGTGTTAGATATAGAACAAAACCGAAAAAGTAGTTAAAACAGCCATTTTTAACAAGCTGATGCTGCCTTACACTACACTAAAATGTGTGGTGTAAAGCAGTTCCCTTTCAGAAAGTTCGAAAATGACCTTTTTTCGACCTTTCTGAAATGGAAACATCCCATTCTGATATAAAACCCTACTGATATAAAACCCTTAGTCACTCTCAACATATTAAAACGCTCTGTATTTTTACCTATATCGCAAATGTATTGAAAATCGTTATGGACATTTCTCCCATATCGTTATGGAAATATACAATAAAAGCATTGTATGTTATATTTTATATAATATATATAGTTCTGATGTTTTAAAGTTAGTTCCTTCTTAAAATTTGGAAAAATTATTAGGCTATGCAGATTTTTTTTAGAAACGTCGTTTCTTTTCATTTAAAAATATATTGAAAAAGCAGTGTAAGTTTTACGTTGAAATTGGCCACAACAAATTTTTTTTAATAATACCCATTGAATTGTGCCGGGATGTGCCAAACAGAAAATACACCAGTACAGGGAAAAAAGCCATGTATATTCCAATGATCGGTGGAACATTGCCCAGCATAGCATACGCCATTCCTGTAAAACATTTTCGTATTCAATTAATTCAAATTACGCTTTACGTCATCTATTGCTCTCTAAGTGAGTCATTAACCTTGTGGTACATGCATTATTGCGACTGTAACGCCTGCTACGACGTCACCAAAAAAGTCGTCCCTCCATTTGTAGTGGAGAAGCCAATCGGTCACAGGCAGCGTTTCCTTCAAGCATCCTTGCGCATTGAAATCGTCACATGTTTTTGCTATCGCGTTTCTCACTGAATGTTTCATATAATTGTTTTATTATTATTATTTACTAAGTAATTAAAACATAAGTCTACCTATTTTGTAATTAAGGTGGAAAATCCGCGAACAAGGACAGACTTATACAATCATAATGGACAAAATGAAAAACCTAACGATTTTATAAATAACTAAAATTTTGTTAATCAAAGTACTGGAAATCGATGGCTGAAATGAAAAACATAGGTAATCTGAATAAATTCTCAATAAATGGCGATCGAATTTTGGTATTTCAGGGAATACCAAACAGCGACCATACGGAACAAAGCAAAAATGTCAAAATTCGAACGTCATTTTCTTAGAACTTAGACAGGTTACATATGCTTTTTACTTCAGCAATTGATTCTCCGTATTCAAATTAACTACATAATAATATTCATCAAATCATTAGGTTGTAAGGTTCTGCGGATTTTCCTTAAACAAAAAAATATATTGAATTGATTGACATTTGTTTTTAATATTACAATTTAGTGTAGGGTATTATTTCATTATTATAAATCAAATATAAACGTACAAAGCAGGCAAAATAGAGTTTGGACAAATTGTGGACAACTCTCGAATTAAATCTATATTTAATAGAATTGTCAATAAAATAATTTGTGTTTGTAATACTTTCCCTAGTAAAAATGTAATATATTGCCTATAATAGGAAACATATTTCCAATATATTGGAAATGTATTCCTAATGTTTGTAAATGATTTGGTATATGATTTCTTAGTACAAGTAGGATTATATTAGCCATAAGAAACATATTCTCGAAATATACTACCAATATATTCCTGCACTGTTAAAAATCCGGAGTAACTACGGTGTTACCGGAGTGTAAATTTCACACCGTACGGAGTTCGATCAGGTCCAATCCGAAACGGAGTAACATTCGCTGTGTGAATTTTTTAGGTTCGGTCGAAGTTTAGTTTGATATTGATAAAAACAGAACACGTACGTTTTTCGACTTTAGAAATGTCATTTGTAATTAAAAATTATAATTAAGGACGTTGGAACGGTCCGTGCTAGTCAAATCAACAGTTTTTAAAATATATATATTTTAAAAACTGTAATGCTGGTACTAGGAACCATAAAATGTTATAATTGAAATGACTTAATAATGTTTTAAATTAGTAAATAAAAAATTAGATAGATGATAAACATAAACAAATAAAAATAAATTCATAAATAGTTGTGCATTTGACTAGCTTCAGCACGATAAATCTGTCAAACCACCCGTTTCCTCGTTGTTATTTTATCAATATCTTCAAAATCACATGGTAAAATCATATTTTCTTTTGTCACAGAAATGCTTTAAACTGTAAGCTAATAGTCAGACAGTTTTTCGTTGATTAATCTTTATTGAATATATTTGTAAATTGCATGTTTAAAGTAAGGTTACCTTATCGCCTATTTGAAGAAGTATTAACGTATCAGTTTCCAATACTTAATCTCTCGAAATCTAAACGGTGAAAATTGTTGAAAATTTGACAAGTGAAAGCTAGGAACGTGCATTTTCATATAAATATATTTTTTGCAAAATTTAATTTTTGTTTTCAATTTTTGTTCCAACGTCCTTAACACAATTTTCCGAGTGAATGTGCAAAATTTGTTGTTACAGTTCATTCTTTATTTTGCACTCCAAGTTTACTTCTTAAGGTCATGTCGAAAGCGGGATTACCGACATTACAGATTTGTTAAAATACGTCTAAATAAGAATATGGGCACTGATTTAATGACCAGAGCGAGATTTGTTCACTTTTTTTTACACACTTTGACCGCAAAATAAACTTCGTTCGTATTTAATTGTAGGAGAATAGTGATTTCTAGTTTCCGAGGTGGAAAAATTCGTAGAACTTACTATTTTTCCAAATGACTTGTTACAAAATGTTACTTTATGGCTAAAAACATTCTCCCATAAACACAGAATCTCGCTCTGATCGGCTTTTAAAAAAATATCAACAAATGATTTTTTCACAAGGAAATTCCCTAACTCCGTTGCAGCAGACTTTCGACTTAACCTTAAGGTGATTTATCAGCCAAAAGTTACTAGATTAGTGTCTTTTCAAAATTTATATCATTAAAATAATTTCTTTTGAAAAAAACGCATAGTCATTCAATTTGTTCAATGTGGAAGAATCTTTCAAGAGAAAATGAATTATAATAATTCTTTTGATTCGCTCAGTTTTTGTAAATAGATTTTGAGGTGACAAAAATCGTATTTCCAAAAGATACGCAGTATAACAAAATGATTGACAAATGTTTATTCACTACGACAATCTCACTAGTCAATCTATCGATTGACTATAAGATTATTTTCAAACAAACTATTTTATTGACGCAAAATAAAAAGACATTGACTCCGTGACTTTAGCACTGATAAACCACCTTAAGTCGTTTTTACAGAGAGCATGGTTTTGGGAAGTACACATCCATCTCTATTGGATCATTAAAACTCCGAGGGTTTTTGAGACGAAAAATTGGGAGAAAATGAATTGTTATCTCGAAAAAGAGCTGAAGGGCACTTAAATCGTTTTTCCGGAAACATGTTTTGTGGAAAATACATATCCATTTATAATTAATTTATATCCATATTTATATCCATAAAAATCTGATACACTTCTATTTTTAAAGATATAAAAACTCTACTTTAATAAACAGAAAATTGGACGTTTCAATTTTTTCTACAAATTCTTGCTGTGATAAAATTCTGAAAAAATTACAAGATTATCCTTCCAAAACCGACTTTTTTATTTTTTCAGATTTCAACTGGTACTGCATCTTTAACCTTTTGGTGAGCGAAGGCGTGGTTGACGCACACGACTTAAGGCCAAGTCGAAAGTCTGCTGCAACGGAGTTAGGGACTTTCCTTGTTAAAAAATCATTTGTTGATATTTTTTTAAATGCTGACCAGAGCGAGATTCTGTGTTTATGGGAGAATGTTTTTAGCCATAAAGTAACATTTTGTAACAAGCCGTTTGGAAAAATAGTGAGTTCTACGAATTTTTCCACCTCGAAAACTAGAAATCACTATTCTTCTACAATTAAAAACAAACGAAGTTTATTTTGCGGTCAAAGTGTGTAAAAAAAGTGAACAAGTCTCGCTCTGGTCTTGAAATGTTTATTCGGTTTGTTATTTAGCTGCATTTTGCGAAATCTGTAATGTCGATAATTTCGCTTTCGACATGACCTTAATAATGAAGATGTTTATCGTTACTACCAGTTTTCAATTAATTTTCATACAACAATATGAGAAAAGTACAAACAATGTCTGTTATTGGTTTAATGTTTGGCAAAAATATAATCTCCAAAGATCGATGTATCAATACTAATTCCCTACTATTTCAAGTGGTAAACTTTTACCACTTCAGGGTTACAGTTTTCACCATTTGACAAATAGTGTGAAAGTTGTTTTCCAACTGTAAATTGAATGAGACAAACTAAAAATGTAGTTGTAACCCTTTTCAACTCCGAACATTTTAAATAGGATTAAGAACGGATTCTGAGTTGAACGGACTATTCAACTCTGCTTCGTAATTGTTCCTACTAAAAACAACACTAAAAAAACTGTAAAAAATAAAAATTGGAATTGAAACAACTTTTACTCGTTTTTAACAGGATGTAATTGTTTTGATCAAGAATTCTTTCCATACAAATAACGAACACTGCAGCGTTTTCGAAACATATTGAACATTTTTATGAATAGCTTTTTGATAAGTGCTATTCATAAAAAATTGAAATGTATTCTTCTCGCAATCTCATTTGTTTCAAAGGGATTCCGACTACAGTGAACATTCCGGTTGGCATTTCAGTAATCCAGCTGTGCGAAATAGAATTGTTTCATAAATCGGCGCGAAAGCAGGGCACAAAATTGCAATAAATTGTTCCTGTTTTCAACAAAGCCTCGACTGAATATCCCGTTTGTTTGGCGCAATTAACTCCACTCTACAGCAATGATTTACACCCCTACGACGAATCATCGTCACTTAAAAACGGTGACACGCAGAATCAGCGTAGCCGCGCCGTTCATCAAAACAGCGGTGCTGGCCCGCGTGGCGGAACCGTCCCCGAAATCAGTCGGCAGATAAATTGTCGCGCAAAATACGAAGCAAGCCAATTAAATCAGATAATCCGGATGTAGGGGCTATTTTCGGTGGTTTCTCAAAGACCGTCGTACAATGCGCGCTGCGTTCGACAATGATGGCGGCGCATACAAAAGTGACGACAGCTTCGTTTTCGGGGGCCACGCATAAAATTATCCGTGGATCGTCGTTGCGGAAAAAGCGCAGGAACGTCCGCTCCGCTTCTCGCCGCGCTAATTGGCGCGGATGACGCATGGTCTATGTAATTGACCGAACGAGCCGTAAGACGGAAACGAGGCGGCGCGCTCGCTCGCGGAGAGAAAAGGTCCGGCAAAAGAGATTCCCTGGCGAAAATGAATCGTCCGTTTGCACTTCGATTTCCTCGAGATCTCGTATGGCGAAAAGTCTTTGTGCGACTTCCCGTGGCATTATTTAATACGAGAGACGATCCGTTGGGTCGGGGGCTCTCAGTCGCGCGAAATTCAACCGTGGTAATTGAGATGTCGCGTTTGCCACGCTGAATGCCTAGGAAGAACTTCTTGGATGATTGTGGCGGTTTTGTTGCAATTCGAGCAAGTGCTTCTGAGTTATTTATACGTCGCTTCGCAGTCTTATACTTTCTAAAACGGATCTTACGGAGGATATAAAAGGTTGTTTTGGGAAGGAACATAATGGGTGCTGAAGCTTTGGCAATGTAATACACGTTTATGTAAAATTGGCGAATTCTTTTTTGAGGGAATAAGATGAAAATAATGTAAATGCGAGTTGAAAAAAGTAATACTTTAAAACTTTTGATCCCGAATTATTTATATTTATGAATAATTCGGGATCGGAAGGGTTAAATACTTTATTCAATTAGTATTTCAATTAAAAACGTGTACACATTTTGAGTCAATTCAAGTATTTGAATTGATTAAAAATGTGTACACGTTTTTAACATCATTTTATGTCAATTTATTGTGATTTTATACAACAGTCAGCTAAAACTTTTACTTCAGTGATTTAATTTAAAGTGTCCCGTTGTTGGGTAGTTTCCCCTATTAATTTAACTATACGCCAACCCTGCATCAATAAAAATGTAAACATAAACAATTAAATTTGCATGATTTAGCATAAATTGAGGGTTTGGAAACAATAATGGGACAGGAGTTCGGCTCGGCTTGCTGTCCCCTAATCATAGGCAATCTTTACGCTCAGGTCCGGAATAAAATATCTCGAAAATAAATGCTCCGGATGTACGGATATGCCCAGGCAGAACTGCCTGTAAAGGGAGTATACGGGGCCTGTACATGTATTTTATCCAGACCCTGGCAATGTTCATAACGCCTCGCCCGGGGAATGCTATTCAAAGGCCCAGTAATTGGCAATAGGCCCCTAACGCATAATCTAAAGTGACATAACGCATTATTCTATTTACTTGAAAATCAAACCGAAATGAAATCAATTAGATTCTGCATTCTGCAAGTAATTATTTTGAAAGTACACCGTTTACTAAAATTAATGCATATTACACATGTAATTATGAGGATATACACTGCAAAAACAAGTGTTTTTCAGAGAACACTTTTAAAGCTTTTTTAGAACACTTTAAGTATTCCAATGTTAATCTTATAGGAGAACACTTGAAACTTTCCAATGTTAAACCATATGGAGAACACTTAAAGTGTTCTTTACAGAACACTTTGAAAACATTTGTTTTTACGGTATAGTTTCGACTCTCGAATGCCTACAGTTCTGGGAGTTACTGCATGACAAATGTTTTGATGTGATGTATGTTTTCGCGACAGTACATAATTCAACAGTACACAATTCTATTTTTCGGTGAATATCAATCAATATATAAAAAACCTAATAACGGAAAACGATTGTTTTGTTTAATCTTCAAGAAAGTGAACTGGATAAGAGGTAAGTCTCTTTTTTTCAAGTATTTCAGAAAAAAATAATTCCTAATTGTCAAAACACAAACTTGCGCTGTAATTTAAGGTTATGTCAGCGATCACATATGAGGTAAAAACGGATTTTAATTTTAATTATAACGTATTTAATAATAATTATAAAGTATTAATCAATATTTTTGTAGAATGAATAAATGTAAAAAATCGCAGGCGCAAAATACTTTACTATTATAAAAGTAAACTATTAGATACTCTTAATTGCTTACAGAAAAAGAAAACCAAACGCCACATAGAAAAATAAAGGCCTACAATTTCAAATAAAAACTGAAAGCATTTGTACGAATTACAAAATATAAAAAGATTCATCGTGCAAAAATACATATAAATTTAGACATCTGTTGGATAAAAATCGCAAACTTACATACGTACAAGGACAGTTCCTATAAGGATTTTTCAACTGAAATAACACATGACTAAGAAATTCTTATATTGCATTACAATATTATTGATTTCAGAATTTGCGATGTACCTGTACTAAAATGAAAAAATCAAATCGGTTTGAATTAATCCCTCAAGACGGCCATTGGTGGAATTTCAGTTACTTCGAACACGAAAATCACTCCAATTTAGATCAGCAAACTCTCTTGAAAAAATTCAAAAAAGACATTAGTGAACTGCAATCACCCAGTTGTCATCGACTAGGATATTTAAGTACTCAAATCATTATCACAAAATATTTGCTCCGAATTATCAATTCAAAATGCACTCTCGCGTTCACACCGGCGAGAAACCACATACATGTCAGCACTGTTCAAAAGCGTTTATTCGAAATAGTCATTTGAAGATCCACACTCGCATTCACACAGGCGAGAAACCATATCAGTGTCAACATTGTTCAAAAGCCTTCACCCAAAAAATTTCGTTGGATAACCACATTCGTATTCACACCGGTGAGAAACCGTATAAATGTCAGCACTGTTCAAAAGCGTTTAACACCAGTAGTCAGTTGAAATCTCACGCACGTAGTCACACTGGCGAGAAACCATATAAATGTCAGCACTGTTCAAAAGCGTTTATCACCAATAGTCAGTTGATATTCCATGCACGCAGTCACACCGGCGAGAAACCATATAAGTGTAAATATTGTTCAAAAGCGTTCTCCTATAAGACTGCGTTGGATAACCACACTCGCACTCACACCGGCGAGAAACCGTATAAGTGTCAACATTGTTCAAAAGCGTTCGCCCAAAAAAGTTCGTTCGATAACCACACTCGTTTTCACACCGGCGAGAAACCATATAAATGTCAGCACTGTTCAAAAGCGTTTAGCACCAGTAGTCAGTTGAAAATTCATATTCGCTCTCACACCGGCGAGAAACCATATAAATGTCAGCACTGTTCAAAAGCGTTTATAACCAGTGGTCATTTGAAATACCACGCACGCAGTCACACCGGCGATAAACCATATAAATGTCAGCACTGTTCAAAAGCGTTTAGCACCAGTAGTCTGTTGAAAACTCACGCTCGCATTCACACCGGTGAGAGACCGTATAAGTGTCGACATTGTTCAAAAGCGTTCACCCAACAGATTTCGTTAGATCACCACACTCGTATTCATACTGGCGATAAACCATATAAATGTCAGCAGTGTTCAAAAGCTTTTATCCAGCGTGGCCATTTGAAAGCCCACACGCGCATTCACACCGGCAAGATACCGTATCAATGTGATTATTGTAAACACTGTTTCGGGAGACGTGATCAATTGATACGTCACATTCGGATTCATATGCATGCAGACCTAAATCAGGATCAAAATGCTGAAAAATCTTCGAAGTCTACTACCGAGTTAATCAGTTCTATATGAAATCTTAACAAGTGTAAATACTGTTGCAAAGAGTTTATCCTTAAAATTGCTTTAAACAAACTTGTTTGTCATCTTAAAGAAGTCGCTACTTATAAGTGTGATTATAGTAACAAGGTGTTTGCACATCAGATACATTTACGTCAGCATATCGTAACGCACAATAAAAAGAATTGCATCGATCAATGTTATATTTGTTTATATTGTACAGTCAAGCTGTCATCGAAATGTGAATTGTTAGATCATATGAATAGATATTGTACGACTTCTAATTAATTTCGTTTTTTGTAATACTAATGTCCTGTTTAACAATTGTCATTGAGAGTTCATACTCACACAATCAGACATCAGAAAAGTACACTGAACGATTCCCTTTAGCTAGACGAAGTATAATTTGTATATTTCGACGAATAAATTATGATATAATGAATGTTGGTGTTATAAAGTATCAATATTACAATTATAAAAATTTTAATAAATGTTAATGCAATCACAGAAATATGTCAGTATTCGCATCATCTCAGAGCATATGAAAATATGCTATGAGTCTAAATAATGTGAGAAAATATGATGTGTGTCTAAATATCAACAAGGTTGTGCAGAATCCTTCTTCCTCCGAAAGTATGTTTTTACTCTATATTATTCCTATAACCCTAATCCTATAATGTAAGTGGGCGCGTGTCGGTCTTTTCGACCGACCGAAAAAGAAACTCACATGTAAACAATGGAAGGTAAATAAAGAC
>JABFPB010006911.1:0-11539 GCA_022817645.1 Ceratoteleas bidentatus | reverse complement strand
ATAATGATAATAATAATAATAATAATAATAATAATAATAAAAATATATAATACAAAAATAATTCTATTTTATTATTTACATATTTTATAAATAAAAATTAATTTTAGTTTTTTGAAATTTAATTCAATATTTATTTTTTTAATTAAAATACATTTTTTTTATTTTATTTTAATTTAGAGAAGGGCATTTTTGAACATTTTTAAAGTAAAGGTGGCTTTTGTCTTCATTTTATTTCGGCCAAAAAAATCTGTCGACCCCATAAGATCAGGATTTCGGTTAAAAGAAGCGTTTATTCTCGTACAACGCCTGTCAAAGCAATCCTGAGGCGTGTGCTCCAAAGCATGTGATGTTTACCTTAAAGTGTACCTCACACTTGAAGAAGCTCAAATTAAACGAAAGCGTTGTAAAACTCCAATTACACGTCGCCCACGACGCTGAGGTTCTTCAAATTTTCATTCGACTTATGGAGTGCAAAAGTGGCCCGTTAATTCCTACCGAGGCGCCCTCTAGTGGTGCACTTACTTTTACACTTACTTTCCTACCAAGCGATTAACAATTCTTCCCGGAAAATTTAATTGAACAATAAATTAGATATCAAATATGTTTTAATTAATGAACAATGTATTCGTCAAGAGCATCAATCAAGAATTTAAGTGAGAAATTATAAGCGCTGAAAAAATAAGAGGAAAACACATTTTAGAATGAGAAATGTTTAATAATATACTGCTTATATATTTTTTTGTTATTCAAACATATATTTTTAAAAATAAAAACATTTCAACATTTTTAAAACAAACAATTTTTATTAATTAAAATTGTTTTAAACATTTTTTATTAATTATTTATAATAAAAATTAAATTATTAATACAAATTGTTTTATTATTAAAAACAATGTTTATTTATTATTTTTATAATTTGTATTTTTTATTATTTTTGTATTATTATGTATTTTTATTTATTATTTATCATTTCAGTTTTTTAATTGTTTTTATTTATTATCTGTTTTATTTTATTTACTATTTATTATACTATTAAAAACAATTTTAGCTACGATGTTTCTTTTCGAAATTTGAAATAAATAATACAATAAACATTTGATCCATGTTTTCCTAATAAATTGTTCGATAAAACCGGCGATTTGTGTTTGTTTTCATTTGATTTGCAGTCGACCTGAAATGTTGTTTTTGTTTACCGAAAAAGGCAAAGGAGGAGAAAAGGACAGCGATAAGAGACGGGCAGTGACGTAACTTGTGACGCCGTCGGACGTTTTGGATGGGCGGGACCGGGTTTTCGGCGAAACGAAACAATTTCGGCTGATGCATCGGGTGATTAAGAGCGTTACGTGACGCGAACCTTTTTCGACTTTTTGCCCGCCGCTTAAGAGTCCGCTTAATGCGCATTGTTTTGGCAGTTATATTCCAGAATAAAAAATACCGTGATTTAGCGTTACCCGCTGGTTATTGTGAATTAAGATTATACAATGCGCTTATGCAAGTGACATCACACACACGTAACGCCGAATGCCAATTTGTAAACGTTGTATTATCATTGATTAAGAAACGTGGCGCGGAATTTCAGTGGCCACGCGGCGCCGACGTTTGCCCCCGAAAGTTTCGCAAATGCGATGTTTAGCGACCGACGTCCTTTATGCAATCGCTACGCAAAGCAGATTTTTTTATTTTTACTTAGAATCTTCTACGTTAAATAATAAATAATAATAAATAAATAAATAATAAATAAAAAATAAAAAATAATAATAAATAAATAAAATAATAAATAAAAAAATATAAAATAATAATAAATAAATAAAATAATATATAAAAAATAATACAAAAATAAAACATTAAATTAATTGATTAAGATCAGGTAAAAATTACTAGAAGAATTTTTGTTTTATTTTTTAGTTTCAAAATTTTATATATAAATAAATAATTCTTAAAAAAATTATTTAGTATAAAATAATGTAATCGCATTTTCATTTGTATCGATTTCTGTTTGGTCGATACAAAGTCACGCATTTGGACGCAACTTATACACTCTGAGCGGTGGAACGGCCTGGTAATTAAGTCCGAAGTGCGTGGAAATCGATGCTAAGTGACAGGTGTTTGTAATGCACCTCAGGCAGCACTTCGTCGCTCAGTTTTGACAAAGTAAACCACGTCTTGCGCCCACAAATGATCTTGAACTATAATACCCGGTTATATCTGCCGTGCCTAATCGCTTTTCACGTTCGAGTTCGACTATAGCTTCTAAACTGGCCACTTTTGTTCCAAAGCTACGTCCCTTCATTTATTCAAACCCAGCGCAACTTTGTGCAATTTTCCGCCACTTTTCTCCTACAAATGCGCGTTTTAAAATTCCGCCAATTTCGCATTACGAACCCCAATCAATTTTTCAGGACAATTTTTTTCTTCTGACGCTCTTCACAGAGGTATTGATCGGAAATTCCTTCTGTCGATCTAATCTGCCATCTGACTTTCAAATTCGGAAAAGGGGACGAAAAAGGGGAAATCGGCCGATACCGATCTCGGCTGTTTCGTCGATTTTCTCACTTTTCTCGAATTCAAAAATTTTTTTTTTGGTGACAAAAAAAGAGTCGCCCAATGGGTATTACGATCATCAAACATCTGGTTGCGCAAGCGTCTGAGAATAATCCCGCGATTGCTACTGGCGTGCGTTTGTCACTTCCGCTTCGACGGTAAACGGCTGGCCGATGCTTTCTCCATAGTTACGTGCCGGCCCCGGAATCTCTCGTTACTTTTATTTCGAGTCGAAGTGTCCGCTGCGGGAAACACACTTGCCGCGCGTGGCGGCTTTTGGGATCCAGGTGCGCGCGATGACAGTTGTGGCTGAAACGTGAAAAATGAGCGTGAAACTAGTTTGGACGAATTTTGGATGTAGTGGCGAACATAAGATGGAATGTTACTCGAAGTTACTAGAACTAGTGTGATTCGTTATTAGATTGGTAAAATATTACAATTTCACTTGAAAGTAAATGGATAAATTTTCTCACTCTGGGAAAATGTCCTAATAGATGAAAAAATGTTTTTTTTTTCATCTATTATATATGTTCCATATTTTTTGCTAAAGAATATACCGCGTTTTTGAAGTGGGAAAACAATTGTGGTACATTAATAAACAAAAATATTTTATTTTTTTAATATATAATATTTATATATTTTATATAAATATAAAATATTTGAAAATATTATATTCAGATAATGTTTTAAAATCATTTTTAAACAGATATTCGATATTTTGGCTGAAATAATTAAACCTATCTCCGTGGCTGCAGACTTGCTGTTTCACCTTAAGGTAGTTCCCCGATGAAGGGCCGTATATTTAGGGTGTCACGTGGAATGATCATATTAATTTAATAGTGTTTTATTATTTCTTCAAGGTATTAGTTTGATTGTTTCTTGGTATAATAAATATGAATTTCCTATTGATTGAATACGAAAATGAAGAAACATTTTTGTCAGCTGTTGGCTCTTCGTGTAATTTTAGAATTTTAATGATGTATGCTTATGAATAGTAATTTAACAAAAAATAAGAATTTAATGAAATTTCAAAGTTGGGTAAATAATAATGTTACAACATTATTATTTAGTTTGTTTGGGAATTTGGCAAATCAAATAGTAACGTCGAAATAAACCAGATTTAAAGTTTCATCGGATTCTCATTATTTTAACTTAATAAGGGAACTACCTTAAGAGGAGAATAAAGCCAATTTTAGTTTCTATGTTACCGACTTCGGTAACTTTTTTATTTATGTGAACACTGCAACGTATTTGTTGTTTTCAGGAAAACAACTTGGTTATTTAGAAGTGGGAGAATGTTATAAGCTATGCAAATTTGATTTTAGTTGCGTGATATAGGCGACGGATTTGAACGCAGAAAATTATATAATCGAAGTATTTTAGCAGGTTATTTTAGCACTTCATGCATACTTCACTAAATAATCAGTCAAAAATTACTATGAAATAATTTTGAAATAAAACTGAAAAGTGGTGTAAGTTAAATTTGAGAAAAAGTCAATAATTTGTTTATTTACCTAATTAAATATAAAAAAAAATAATTTTTCAAATATCACCACAAAATTGAAAAATATATTCAATTTTGTAGCATTTTTTGTTTCGAATTTAAGTTTATCTATAATTACAGTCATATTTATTGATAATCATAATAATTATAAATGTTGGTTTTTGCGCGTTTGCTAATAAATATTTAAAAAAGTTCAAATGCTATAAGTTGCAATCGTTATCATGAAACGCATGGTAAATAACTAAGTAAAACAATGTATTGATAAATAAATTATTAACTCAAACAGTTAATAATTTTTTCTCAGTATCCTGGAGCGAAAGTATCTTATTTAAAATATTTTGGATCAAATATCATAATCGCATAAGGAATGTTTAAGACATAAGGAATTTCATTAGTATTAATACTCTCTTTTGACGATTAATATCTTAATTACTAATTGTAAGCACTCCAAAAATGCATTTGTTCAAGAATCCAAAACAAACTGGTTTATCTTCTAATCTGTTTAATTTACATTTAATTTAATTTGTATTAAATAAAACTATTCAAACAAAGACAATATATTTCTGATATGTTAAGTATAATATTAAAACCTAAACCTTAAATATAATATTAAAAACTAAATATTGAAACCGCCAATATTTATTCGTAGCACATAACATTATAGTAATATTACATAATATTTCTGATTACTCCAGAAAAATACTAAAAAATTATAGACATTATTACTACAGTAACATACCATTAATATTTTTATTCAATCAATCAATTCACTATTTATAGGGTAACTTTATCATTGATTGATTTGGCTCCCAAAGTTATGTCGTATTCGAACAAAGACAAAAGCTGACACTGACACTTTCATTGTCCACCGTGGGTTTACATAGGACTAGTGTACTCGGAGTGTACACACGCGAAAGAAATTAGAGTTGCGTGTTGAGCGCACCCTCGGTGCCGACACGCACATTTTTCAAGTAATTAAAACTTATACCAGCCGTAATCTATCCAAGAAAAATGGCTTTTCACGACGAACGATAACCCGTCCTGGAGCATTTGAAAAGTTTTCCAAACTGAACTCACGAATAAATTATTCTGAAGGAATTAATTTTAATTAATTTAAATTAATTAAATAAAAATTAATATTAATTAATTAATAAAACTAAAAAATAACTTATTTAAATTAACTTATTTATTCAAATTAATTTTAATTTATTTGTTATATATTAATTTTAATATAAAGGACAATTTACAAGAAATTCGGAATTTAAGAATTTTGTTATCCGCTTATTTCAATACCTCTTTACATATTGCAAAAATTTGCTATTTTTCCAACAAGGGAACTAACATATTGAAGAAATAAATTAATAATTTTAAATTTGTCTCGGTTACATTACATTAATTAAAATAAACGAAAATCTGAAAAACAAGTAAAAGAATAAAGAATCAATTTTCTGGGACGAAATAGAAAACAAATATTTATCATTACCTATGCTCCTTAATTAATTAGAAAGTTCATTAAATATAATTATAATTATGACGTCAGAAATAGAGTAGTCAACCGCATAATGTATGCACCGAAACTGTGACAAAGTTTTGAATTCTGTTTGACTTTAATATACCTCTGCCTAAATGGTATCACTTTGCTTGGATAATATTATCATAGCTAAAAACGAATTCTATATATTAGTCATGAAATACTGATTGTTATTTACCAATGTAAAATGAAAATAATTTTCATGAAAATTCAAAATTGTATTGATTTCACAAAAAAATAAAAAAAAGAAATTTCTTTACTTTTCAAAATGTGGCTTTGAAAAAAAATAGCAAGCAATATTCTTTTGTGAAAAGTATTTTGATTTTATCTGAGAGAATTGTTTAAAATGATAATTCTCTTTCCGAAAAAGACGGCTTTTATTGAAAAAAATTCATGCATTTTTGCAAATTATTATTATAAAGTGATTGGATTAAATGCTGATTAAAACTAAAAAGATTTCCTTTTTTGTTAAAAAAAAATAACATTAACGACACAAAATTTTATTTCATAAATCATTTGTTTGTTATTTAAACGAATAGACCATTTGAAATAAAAAAATAATTTTGTCTGAAATAATATAAAGAATATATTATTTCGGACAAAATTATTTTTTTATTTTGTAAAAATGTTCTTGTGAAAAAGAACAGCCTTTTTCAATCCACTAGAATATTTTTAACATTGCACTTCGATGAGCCACCGTAATCCACTCAGCGCTGATCAATGCGACTGCGAAATGAGTGTGAATCGGTAAATCTTCTCGGGGCGGTGTTTATTTTTATCGTAACCATGCAACGCGCGCGACTCGAGGCGGCCGGCCGCGCGGAGGAAAAACGATGATGATAACTGCAAAAATCAATACGGAAAAACGAAAACGCCGCGCCTTATTGTATCGCGATACGCCAATCGCCCGGCGGATTAGACCGATAGCCGCCCGTTTCAGCCGATTACACCGGGAGGCGACGCGCGTTTTTTTCCGCCGAGATAAATAATCGGATGATTCATTTGGATGTTAAGCGAGAGGAAATTCAGTTAGAGCTATGCGAAACGCCCGGAATTTCGGATTCGGCGAGTGTGATTCCGGATTAAAACTGGGATTAAAAAGACGGATAAGGAGTCTGATGAATTGCCACCTGGATTTATTTCTGAGGCATTTATTTCGGCTCTTTTTCGTCGAGTAATGGATAAAAAAGTGGCAAAAAATAATGGGAGGATAAATTAAATTTCATTGTTTACAATAAAGATTAATAACGTATAACAAATTTTGATAAAAACAAACAAAAAAAATAATCTGAAAAAATACGTATAATATAGTGGTGACCTATTTTAGGGACTGGAGAATTTCTTTTCGGACATTAGACTTTCAAATGGCAGGTGCCGAATTTTTAAAATCGATTAAGAATGTACGGATTACAAATTTAAATTCCATTTCCTCGATGGTCGTGTAATTTAAATTTGTCGATCCATTATGCATGTTTTGTTAACAGAATCTTCAATTGAATGAGAGCTAATGAATTAATCGCGTTATCAAAATCCGTTTCTTTCACTAATCAAATCGAGTCGAGTACTAATCGGACATTCGTTCGAAAACAAGATGTCTACACGTTTATGGAAGTGATAGGGAAGCGTTTCGCAATACTGTGGGAAAACTGCGCAAATTTTTCACGCGGATTTCAGGAATCTTAGAAAGTCGTCGCGTTATCAGACATTTCCTCCGCTTTTATCGCAACTTTACGACATATATCGTATAATTTTCGCGATGTTCCTCTGATGTTCCTCTGAAAAAATATCCAGTTATCTCGTTTGTTCAGATGGCTTACGATATGATATCGTACCTCATTTACAATATGATTTTCTTATTGAATACACGTGTTTTTACATTGAAAAACGATATTGTATAATAAAAATCGTACAACTTTTATTTAATTAACAAATTAATTTAACTGATCATTTCATGAAATAAAAATTATTTATATAAAAAATTTTAATGAAAATTAAATTTAAAAAATCACGTTAAAATTACAATTCGTTGCGAATTGTTTTGAAGTACTATTTTTTAAATAATTACAATTTGATATCGTAACATTATTACATATCGTATTTAAATTATAATGTACATCGCTCGGTTTAAAGTGTCTTTTTCTCGGTGAATAAACAGATATTTACCCATCGACCGATTTCAATCTGACACTTGAAATTGAAAATTCCGCAATATCCCGCCGAGCGGCTGATTCTCGTATGACGTGAAAAAAAGCTGTTACAATAACGTGACGGGATTATTTCGCAGGTCAGAGCTTTCGGAAGTTATTCGGCGAATGGCGTGCAAGTCAGCGATCGGCGCAATAAATAACGCGATTCGGGTAAATCAGATCGAAGAAAGTTCGGCCGGGGTTACGTAACCGTCCGTTTTTTTGGCGAATTATCAAGCGCCGTTTTTCATCAACCCGGCAAATCATTTTGCGCCGCTCGACGCCGATAATCGCTTCTTGCGCGGCGTGCAATTATTTTTACATCGATCGACATTTTTTAAACATTTTTATACAGTTTATTACATACATTTCATAAAATTATATGTAAAATATATTTTATATTTGCGTATATATTTATTAATTTATATTTGATGATTTTAAGGGGTAACACATCCCAGGGGGCGCCACTTTTGATGAATATTTTTTCATAAAAAGTGGCGCCCCCTGGGATTATATAGTATATAAATTATATTATCAACCCATTTTCCATAATAAAATTGTAATTAGCATTGATAGCATATATTAGTTTCTCGATTTAACTCTTTAGTGTGACGTAAAGTAATAACAAATATATCCGCAAAAAAATCTGGGGAAAATCTCGTCGGTTTGCGAGTCGCGAGAGTGGTGGTTGAAAAGTGGGATATTTGTTCGCACGGCGATGAAATCTAGTTTGGATAAATGACTATTCGGGAAATTGCACGTGAAATGTGTAGAGTTGAATTTAGAGAAAAAAACAGTAAACGGTAAAATAGAGGTAAAAATGTACCAATTTTTTCTCTTGAGAGGAATACAATTATTTCATGATTTTATTTGTTGTAACATGAAACAAGTAGTGCAGCTTTTTGTTCACCAGTATTTTTGTTTTGTTTTTGTTTTTTTTCAAAAGTTTAGAGGCGTTTAAAACTGTCCAATTATTTTTCTGTAAAAATAGCACAGCTACGAGTCTAAAATAAAATAAGTTAAGAAAAAAAGTAAAAAAAAAAAAAAATAAACTGATATATTTTTAGCTTTCTTTGTGTTTGATTTGTGGACACTTGATTTTAATATCGAAACTTCCTATATCTAAAGGTCAACAGTATGTCGACTTTGGAGAAAAGAAACTTACCTAATTTGGTCATACATTTTGTTATTATCCTAAAAAAATAAAATGTTTAAAACTGTACATTAGTACGAAATGTTTTATTTTAAAAGTTTCAAACACTCCTGTTTTAATTTGGAAAAAAGCTTAATGGTTTAAATGGTAACGCGATATGCTACAACGGAACACACTTGAAAACATTTTTTTTAGTTTTTGGGTAAATAAATTTATTAAAATAGTTATTTAATAAATAATTTTAAATAAATCATTTAAATAGATTAAATAAATAATACATTAAGTACAGTTAAATAAATAAATAAATAATACATTAAGTACAGTTAAATAAATAAATGTTTTAAATAAATAAATACATTTAATAAATTTTTTTAAATTTATTTATTCATCACATTGGCCCAAATCCCAATTTGGCTTTGTAGATAGTTCTTCATTCAATTGGGTCTATAGGTCAATAACACACAAACTTGTAAACAAAACAGTTTTGGCATTGAGAAAAAAACAAACATTGATTTCCTTCTTTCCTTTCACTGTTTACATCTGCAAGCTATTCAGGAAGCACAAAAACATACTTCTCTTATCTATAGAGAAGTTTGTTTTGTATATTATTCTCAAGTTCACAACCTTATTTACCTTCTTTTACCTTCTCATACTTTCTTCGACTTCGACCTAACCTCTCTTTACAATTTTCTTTCAATCAATCAATCACAATCGTTCAATAACCAGTGCAGTTCAATAACAAATATCCTTTTGGGCCAAAATAAAGCATTTTGTCACAAAAGAAATCATTTTGGCAGAAAAGGAATCCATTTCATTTAAAACAAATTTTTAGGTTAGTTTTTTCAGAGCATTCTATTCATTGCCCAACATTCCAACCAATCCTTAAAGTTTCACAGAACGCTATCGACCGCATCTCGAAACGCAAAAACTTAATCTTCTGACAGAAGGAGGAAGCATTGCAACCGATCGGTTAGGTTTCACGGCGCACTGTCGAGCGTATCTCGAACGCAAAAAAGTTAATCTTTTGACAGAAGGACCGGAGGAGGAAGAGAAACGGGGAAAAGTGGCTGATTGACGGCCGATGCATAATCGATCGGGTTACCCAATTTCCCGGCGGGAAAAGCCGGGACGCAAACAACAATTTGAGAATTATTACGCGAGCGCCGCGGTGACGAAACGGCGCGCGCGCAGGCATTTTTGTCGGTGTTGCAACGCGCGACTAAAAATTGCGCGCGAAAACCGCCGGACGAGGAGGCGCCTTTTTCTCACGCGATCGCCGCTGGAAAAAGTCAATATTGTGTTTCGCCGCGCGCAAAAAGGCCCGCGCTGAGGCAACGCAGAAATTTCACTCGCACACGTCGCCGCATTTTTGCGTGTCCGGCATTGCGCGGCAACCTTGACATGTCCTTATTGCACGACTGTCATTACGAGACCGAATTAATTTCTCGACGCGATGTACGTGCCTCGAGCAGCTCGCTGAGGACTTGTCGCAAATAAGCCGAATTACGAGTCTTGGGTGAAAATGCAAGATGGGACTGTTGCTAAAGTAATTTTGGATCAAGAGGATTCTTTTTGGTTGAGAAGGATTTTCAGATTGATATTTGCGAAAAGGGATTTTACGAAGAGAAAAAGGTGTGAATTCCTCGAAAACAGAGCTAATTTCTATAAATTAATAATCTATAAAATTATTATAAATAATTAAATTATTAATTTTTATAAATTAATAATTTATTAAGATAGTTTTAATTTAATTAACTAGATGCTAGTAAAGAACATTTTTGAAGGTTATTAAATTTTAATAAGTCAGTTTATTACTTTTTCTACACTACTGAGAGAATGTCAAACGAGTGTATCGTTTTGTACAAATTTAAATAGTGGGTAGTTATAGTGTTATTTATGAATTATTTCTGCGTAATCTTGGCGTCGACAACTAACGTGTGTCTTGATGAACAAGACTATGTCTGTAATGTAAACTAATATGAAAATATATATACTTCCCTCAATTAAGAAGAAGTTTTACATTAAACTAATAATTTAACGTTTAAAAAGTTTAAATTTAGCATTTAAAACTGATTAGTATATTTAAAAAAACTGATAAATCTCCCCAAATTAATCAACAAAACTTCGGCTTATCCACAATATAAATGTTTGACTAGTTTACATTTCGTAAACAGTAGAATAAAAGCTCAAACCGAGTTTGTTTACAAAAGAGATGTCACTTCTTAACATGCAGCTAGCTTAAGGTGATTCGTCAAGCATAAGTTACTAGATTGGTGTCTTTTTATTTAATTTTATTATTTTAATTTTGTTAAGACATTGATTTAATACTTAAGATAAGACCAATCAGTTTTCTCACTGTGGGATAATATTGTAAAACGTTTTGTTTCGCATTTCCGAAGTGAACAAAATCACGAGAAACAAACTTTTGTCAAAAATGGACCATACAAAACGAATTTATTTAGAGAATTACATTTTCCCATAATCAAGGAATTAAACTCGACCTATTAATTAAATTAAGGAAACAGACAATAACTCCGTGACTTTAACACTGATATATCACCTTAATATTCATATATAACGTAATAATATACATATATAATATTCTATATATGTATATTATTATG
>JABFPB010006910.1:0-11533 GCA_022817645.1 Ceratoteleas bidentatus | reverse complement strand
CCATCGATTGTGGTAATGGTTACCACAATTGTGGCTGTCTTCACGAATTATTTTTCTCCGTGTATAAACGCGGTGTAACAAAAGTGTTACGGTGTGACTTTGGACCTCCTAAGAATCCGCACGGAATGATTTCTCACTCCGTCTGGTGTAAGAAACTCTGAAATCAACACCGCGCGGATTCTCAGGAGGTCCAAAGTCACCCCGTGACACTTTTTTTACACCGCGTTTAATTCAATTTCACGCAGCATATTAATTCAATTTTCCAACAGTGTATTAATTCAAGTTTGATATAACCGGATTCGGAATTACACTTTGAATCGTTAAATGTACTTAGTTTCAGTTTCTGTTCGAATTTTGTTTAATACAATTTTGTAATAAATCCCATTTGATTTAAAAATAAAGATTTTTTTTAAGAAAAAAATGGTTACAAAGTAGTAAAACTGAGCAAGAGATGGTTATTTCAACAATGGCAGTCTTCTGGGGATAGATGAATCCACAAATAATAGTTTTAGGCTATTAGAAGCAATTGAGGGGGGAGGGGAGGTTTGTGCACCTAAGTTCAGGATTCATAACACTGTGGGTGCAAATTACCAAAAACTGTATTGAAAAGTTCATATTGGATAAATCGCGTAAAAAATTTATCTAATTAATTTAATGTAGAGTAAATTTTATGTACGGACGAGGTATTTTATTAAAGTATGTATAACTACTTAGTAATGACAAGTAATGAGATTAGCAGAATATTTCATAAAAATGCAATGAAAATAGAGCCAAATAAGTAATAATGCCCAGACGAGCGATCAACGACAATAAAGAGTGCCTTCAAAGGGCGCATTAGTATTCTAATTTCTGTGCTTTGAGTTGTTCGCAGCAGACGCGATTTCAACTGCAATTTGCATTCAGAAGGGTAAACAAGGGTGAAAAGAAGAAGACTCGCATTGAAATAACCAAGGAAAACTGTAATCGGTACGCTTATCGGATAGAAGATACACTTTCATGCTCATTCAGCGTAAGGTACCGCCACTTCTTCTATCGCATCACTTTCTTATTGCACAGTGAAAGAATCTGAAAAAGCTGCTTGGAGAAGTGGGTTAGAAAAGAAAAGGAAAAGCGGTGACAACTCATTACGTTTAAGGGTACCGCTCAAGTGCCGCTGCAAAGGCTGAGTCAACTGAACACGATAAACTATAGGCATTCACATTCAAATATAAAATCACAGCAAAGATCGCTTTAAAAGCAAAAACGGGACGAAAGTTGGTTCAAAGTCAAGATGAAATGTTAATAACATATTGAACGCCTGTGAAACCTGACCGCCAATTGCTGCACGTTTTTCTTCAACTTTTACATTTTTTAGAGTGCTTATTTACATAAGCACTCTAAAAAATATCTTCTTAAAACAAGAATATTATTTTTAATTTAAGAGGATTATTCTTATTATAAGAGGAATCCTCTTATGTTAAAACGATTTTTTGAAACGGAAACCGAATTCAGCGATTTTTCTCATTGAAATTGATGAGCTTACTGAACCGTGCAGAAAATACTTGTAAATAATACAAGTAAACAGCAATGTTTACATTAATAATTTGGATAGTTATTAATGTATTATATTAACACTGTATCGAGTAAATAAAGTATAATAAATAAATTTATATCGCACAATTGTATGATAATAATTCAATGTTATTATTATTTTTTTCATTAAATCAGTTTGTTGTACAAAATATCATCTTGCACTGATATTTTGAATAAAAGAATTCCCTTAATACTTAGAACGCTTAGCAACACCCTCTGTCAACAAAGAATGTAATTTTAGATTGAGCTTGAATTACAGTTTTATCGAAAAAGTTCAAACATATTTAGAAATAAGAAGCCAAGAATCCTTTTAAAGGAATAGGAACCTTATTCAGATGCCATGATTTTTTTATTGCACTTGTTTGAGAGTTTAACGGCTCAAGTAAATGTAGCTTGCTAGAAAAAGTGAAAATATCCACCGAGTGTATCGGCAAAAAGATTCCATTTATATCGACTATTACGCCTCTTTCACTATTATTACTGATTCTACTTACATCCAGGTAGAACTACAAGTGCAGAATCATAGTTAACATTAACGTTATACTATCTGGTCAACGTATGCGACAACACATAAAGGATGTAGAACCCTAACATCATATAATATTTATTAAATATTTTGTACATATTTTTAAATATTTTTTCTAATATTTAGAAAATTTGATTACTACGCTCTAAATTTGAAAAAAGTGAAATTTCAACTTGTAGTTTTTTTCACACTTTTGGTCAATCCTAATTAGTCAATATTTCACTTTTTCATAATTTATTCAAGTTAACTTTTTCAGAAAGTGAATATGCACTCCAAAAAATTTAATATTCTCTTTTTAAAATTTAGAGAGCAATATTAAAACTATTTACTAAATATTTTAGTATACTTAATAATAAATAATTAAAAATATTGTATATATTTTTTCGTAAAATATTTAAAAATTTGTACAAAATATTTTCTAACTGTTAAATATGTGATATCAAATATTTACTACACATTTGTTTTCAAATATGTAGAAAATATTCTGCGCTTTTAGGGAAATAGTGCAGCTAATAAGCAAATAGGATTAATGTAATATAATCTCAAGTTATTAGATTAGTGTACTTTTATTTAATTTTGTTTAGAAGTTGACTTAATATTTGAGATGAGATCAATTTTCTCACTACGGAAGAATGTTGTGAAATGTACAGACATAATTTTTATAATAGCTTATTACTAAAAGTTTGCTTCGCGTTTTCGAAGTGAACAAAATCATGAGAAACACTTTTGTCGAAAAGTGTGTCTCGATTACATTTTCCCATAAACAAGGAATTGAACGATTTCAGCCTACCAATTAAATTAAGGAAAACGAAACTAACTCTGTGACTGTAGCCCTAACATATGACCTTAAAGTTTCAATTGGTTATGCACAAAATGTGTCTTTACTAAATGTTCATTCTACGTACGAAGTTTAAATTTAATATTCCTGGAACTATTGTAAATAGTTTTCTGTATCAATAATCATATATTGTAAAGTTGTTAATAGCATGCTAATTTACGGAATAATTCTCTTAATAAATATCATATTACGTAAAGTGTTGTAATTTATGTCGAACAAAATGCAAAAATTACACGCCAAGTTTTGATGCACTCTTAAAAATTAGTATTAAACGCAATTCGTAACTACTGTAATAGAGTCGAAAATCTACTTGGAACTTTTATCTTTCATCTATTTGTGACGAATAGAAAATCTATTACCAACCGTAGGACCATGGGGAAACATAATCTATTTTCCGTGTGTTATAGTTTATTATATGTATGACAGTTAGAATTGATTCAAATAATAGCGCTTCAAGGAATTATTTTTCGAAATATTATGCACATTTGAAAAAAAATGAAAATCGCGCGAAATTGTTTTTTTTATCACACTCTTAAAACAATCTTTTCATCATGAAAGGAATCGTTTCACAATGAAAGGATTTTCCGCTCAATATATCAACAAAACTAAATCCTTTCATAATAAAAGGAATAGTTTTAATACAAAACTACTACCTATTCATATAGGCAAACATATATGTCCCATATATGTACATATATGCAGATATATATTTTGACGATAACATATATCTGGCAAATATATCTGCATATACATACATATTTGCGACATATATGTTCATGTTTACCTGGAGATCGTTACATTTTTTTTCACTCAAACTGGTGCCACACCGCAGAGATATTGAATGTATACGATCTCATTAATGTTAATTTATTAATTTATTAATAATAAAATAATAGAAGAATTGCGCGGGAAAATAAGCGGTAGAAATGAACCCGAATTAAATTATTTGATTTATTTCCTTTTGTTTTATTCAGCAAATACTGAAGAAGCAGGAAAAAGAGAATTGCTCTAAAAAAATTCTTGAACTTGTATTGTACTTTCCACGTTTGTACATAAAACAAGTTAAAAATTAAATATTTCAAATTTTTCGTAATGATTTATAATAAATTTCTTCTCACATAACACATGATAGTTCATACGTTATTTTTGATATCTCAAATAACAAATGAAATTTTATTCGTTATTTGAGGTCATACAGGCCGTGCAATCAGTGCTGACCTTGATCAAATCTCCAGATGGTCCAACGATAATCATCTCCTTTTTAATCCCTCCAAATCGGTATGCATTTTGGTTGATCAGCCGTGTGCAGTCGATTGTTAGTTTACGCACAAATTGGAGGTTTTTAGTCGTTTTTTCTTGCCTTGTCAATTCTACAAATCGTCCAGTATTTTTTACCCGAGTATGTTACCTTATCTTCTGTATTTTTCCGTATATGTTAAGACTTTTTCCCTATGTATAGGCATTGTCCTAAAACATTTGTAAATCATAATAATAATAATAATAATAACATTTTGGTTGATCCAACTCACCGGATAAGCTGCTTGGAACAATTGCCCCCAGTTCCCATCAACCGTCGAATTCCCTACGTTGAATTCTCAAAAGACCTAGGTCTTTGGATTGATGGCGACTGGAATTTTAACCACCATATTGCCGCTAAGAGCCAAGCAGCCTATGCACGTCTACGCGTGTTATACCAGTTATATATTGTCTGTTGCGATCAAACGCACACTTTGTGACAGCATGATTGTATCTTTAAAAATTATTACAAATAACCTGTAAACTTTGATGTATTCTCACATGTGAAATTCAATTTTCACTGTAAAGTTACACACACATTGTAAAATAATTCAATTTCAACGGTAAACTTACATTTATTCAAGTGAAAGCATACTTACATTGCAAGACTGCAGTTATTGCCGTTTTAATGTAAACTTCGAGTGCAATATAAATTATCATTCAAATGACAACTTTATTGCTTTGTTTATTTTTCAACTGATTACGAATAAGTGCAAGAGAATTTTCGAAAGAAACTAACAAATTAAAGCCAAAGTTTGTTGACGTGGATTCAATACTGAAACGGCGTTTCGCAGATGTATTGCGGAAAGATTTGTTTTTTCTAATATAATTGCGATGCATAACATATTTCGACATTTCGACCAATAGTAACTAGAATGCGTCTGATTTGAGGTTAGAACGATCGTTGTGACATTTACAGCGCGGACGGTAACTTAGGTACAGTCGATCTGTAATTTCAATGGTTCATTTTCCAAATTAGACGAAGGGTTCATTTTCCGAATTAGACACATTTCTCCCTATTATCAACGACTTGGATGATTGACAGTTAGAAAGCGACGGTACTACTTCTTCGCTGCCTTTTACAACTCCTGTCCACCAGTATTCCGACATACAAGGCCTCGAGATGTGTGCTCTATTCTCCTGGGTTCAACCAAATTCTTGAAACTTGACAATACGATAAATATCGTGAAAGCATTTGTAAGAAATGCTTAGAAAAATTCGATCTATTTTTGAAATCATTCATTCTAATTTTATTCTATCTTTGAAATAATTTAAAATCTATTAGATTGGAAAATTTTCGTATGTTTTTGATAGTATTTCGTATATTTTTTCTCCGTGTAATTATTAACATTACTTCCTAAAAATGGGAAATAAACATGGGCATTTTGAAAAAATGCATCACCTTAACTATTTTACAGCTCATCCCCAGAACACTATACATTCACAATTTAAATTTTGAAAGAATTGGATGAACTAATCTGAATTAATATACACTGCACACCAACTGAACTGATGTTTTATAACGTCTAACAAAGTATTTATATACAAGATTTGAAGTAAATGATCCAAGCGTAATGATTCAAATAATGAGCAAATCGCATTATTTGAATTTAATCGCCCGAATGAAATGTTAATCACATGAAATGTTAATCCATCTTAACTGAACTACTAAAACACGAAATCGAGCACCAATCAAGACTTAACAAAATACTTAACCACAATACCTCGGGCTCCATAAACCACTATCTGCAATCCCTGCCTGAAGACAAATCCAGTGAATATAAAACGTTGATGTAACCCGATAAGCACATGCAATATGCAATTAAAGTAATTAAACGTTAATTAAGTCGGTTTCATTATCATGTTCGAGTTTTCTGTCGCTAAAAATTGGCGAAATGTTCATCATGCTAAAAGATCATTTCGATGTGCCTTACGAAGAAAAGCACGTTTCAAAGGTCATACGAAAAAGAGCACATTTCGGCGTGTCCGCGAAAAAAAACACGTTTCGCGTTTCCGCGAAAACTAGCACGTTTCTAGCGCGAAAAAACGTGCTTTTCGCCGGATATGCGACGTGTTCTTTTTTTCGCGAACACGTCAAAATGTGCTCATTTTCGTAAGACCTTTGAAACGTGCTTTTCTTCGTAAGGCACGTCGATTTCAAGTCATGATGAATGACGACATGTTTGACGACAACTAAGAGCATTTTATGCCTGTTGACTGAGCCTGCCTACGGGTGATAATTAATCGATGATATATGCTTTATTTATGGAAGAACACCAGTTCGTACATATACAGGGCGAACGTGTCGATAAAATGACTATAATTTGCTAAAATGCCCCGTGTCAAAGGGCCAATCTCGGGCACAGGACAAAGCTGGTCTATATCGCTGACTTAAAATTCCTGAAGGTACCGTACAGGAGTTGAGATGTATTATCTTTAGGATGTCCCAAATGCCAGTGTTGGAGGGCTTACTCTGAACACGATATTGCAACGTTTATGGTATCTTAAAGTTGAATATTATATTGTGTTAAATTGAACATCGGTATACAAACCTCTTGCAAAAATAAATCTAAAAAGTGATTCACTATTAATATATATTATTGATTAGTAAATATCTTCCCTCTAAAATTATAATTATTTACTTCAGTTAACATACTCACACTATAACCAGAATTACAAGCGGAAGTAATTTAATTCTTCGTTTTTATTACAGTTTATTAGCTTGCTAGTTGTTTACCAATAACAAAATTAGTATTGAATATAATACTTAGCTATAATCTCAAAAAAGTATTATAGATACAAATATGTTCAGTTTTAGACATCTTTTATCAAGGGTTGGCATATCATTGAAATTAACTGTTTAAATCAAATTATTGTTTCATTTCACTTAGGCCTTGCCTGATTGAAAATTGACATTTCAATTTTTCAACAATCAATCAATAAAGAAATTGAACGACTTTTACAAATGACTAGCGCTCATGTGCTATCGCACTTGCCAAAAAAAGTATCATGAGCAACGCAGGAGGAAAATAGGCACTTTCACTTGAAAATCTTATTTTTGTCTGCATTTGCGGTTAATTGCTAATAACGTCTGGAATTTTCATCGGAATCCATTGAAATTTTGATATTTTTCAACCATTTGTTACTTAAAAATACGGTCTTTCTGCTGGAATAAACCGGACACTGTCGAACCGGTCATATAGGACCGGTTCGACAGTGTCCGCTTATAAGCGAAAAATAAAAAAAGGAATTTAAATAAAATTCCTATTTTTTGAGGATTTTGTTACTAAAATATACGACTTATAGTATATTTTAGTAAAGTATTTGAAATTCGTGGGAAATTTACCTTTGGACACCCTTTATTACATCCTTGAGAGTACCTCATAAGGCAAACTTGCGGGTTCTTGTTGCAATTTTTTACTTGAGAAGGAACACATTAATATCACGAAAAACAGATCTTCTACGTCACTTGGCGTTCCATCTCTCATTCCAAACTCATAAAAGGTATCCTCGAGGTGCTCGCAGCGTTGCCCTCTGTTACCCCAAAACTTACACAAGCTCGTATCGTGCCGCCTCAGTTAATCTTAAACTAATTCCAATCACACAATGCCCAATGCAAATTGATTTAATTGATGGATTTCAATTTATTTCCCTCAATTTCTCGACGAAAAAGACCATGAGACTGTTTAAAATTGAATTTCGCCCAAGTTTTCCAATATTTCATCCAGAACCTCTTAATCCGCAATAGCATTAAAAATGTCTCGGCGAATACTTTTGTCACGAGGTTCCGAATCGACGAGCCGATATGATTTCGATGTTCGAGCAATTAAAGTTCCGGCCCTTATTGCTGCGGATAATTAGGTCTTCTGAAATCAAGTACTCCATTCGACAATCGCAAACCTCCTCGATTCGCCGTTTTCGGAAACGTTGCGCGAACAACGCGCTACATTTCCTTGTGTCGTAACTCCCGAATGATACAATTTTATATTTCGCCGGCGAGCTTGATGGCGTTTTCCAGCGTTCGTTACTTAGCACGTTCAGTCCATTAAACGATGAATATTTTGACCCAGATTCTGGCGGCGCAATTTCACGTGCGCCGCCGTGTTTGCCGTGCAGTGCGAGTTTAATTTGAATTCCCTTTCGTTTGTTAAGATTGGTGACACTTTTTATTCGACAGAATTTTCATCGATCCGACAGGGCTTACGCCCCGCCAACTCCGACGGGGCTTCAATCCGCGAAGTTGTCGAGGGATAAGTTTCGACTGTAATAATACTGAAAGCGTCCCGGAAAATTATTCGTCTACGTAAAGTGAATGACAAGAAAGTAGCGAGCAAGTTACGGCTCTGTATAACGTCGTTTGCGTGGAGTTTGAATGATCGGAATCGGTGCATTATGAGCTCGCGGATCCGCGTTGTCGAACGAGAAAAGAAGTGGCGCGCTCGGGGAATCGGTTTAAGGTGATGTCCAATGGACAGAGCAAGTTTGAATTGGCCTTTTCGCACTAAAAGTAATTTTTGTTGCAATATTAGTAAAATATTATATATTTCACAAAAAGGGGATCATAGCGCTATTCTGGGATTACAAAAGAATGTTTCGAAACGTGTAAACATATTTTTTAACAAACCGTGAAGGTACAATTTGCAAACCACGTTATTACCTTAATTTTGAGGTGATAAAAACCGTAATGAAATTTGTGGTCCTCAATGAATTTGAATATAACTCGCTTACTACAAAAAAGGCTGATATTTAGATTTACGTATCAATAAGAGGACAACAGGCGTGAAATATCGAAACTTAAACAGCGTCATTACCATCTCGGTATTTACGCCATGAAGTGCAAATTCGTTAATATACGTAATCTTGTTGTCCTCCTCTTGTTCAATATTTGTTGAAACGGATAAGCGTCGAGATGTTGACATCACAAGATAATGTAGGTTGAAAATTGGTAAAATATCCAACATCTTGGTAATTGAGCTCATTTTTGGAACAGTTTAGATCATATTGTCGTTAACTTTCTACGCTAACAAAACTCACAAACATTGTATAAACGCAAAAGGAATTAATTTTATTTGAATGCTATACAATCCCACAAATAATTCACAAAGGACAGTTCAATCATTCAATTAATTTACAAATACGTTTAATTAAATTTAATTTTTTTAGTTTTGGCAAACGCTAAAATTTGTATAGGATTTTCTATATTGGTTTTTGATTTCGGTTGAGAACCGCTGCTTTTCGAATAGCCTGCTTGGGAATAGTCTGCCAGCTTCACCTTCATTTTATTTAATAACTTTTATAATACAATATTTTACATTGTGATAGAAATATTTTACGATACATTTATGCTTAGAAATAGCACAACAAACAAACCACGCCAAGTTAGGCGGAAGTTTATAGTTTCCTGTATCTCAAAGTTAGTTTCAATATTTGTATCTTTTTGAAATTGCGCGCATCAAGTTGTCAAGTTAACGCAAAAAATATCTGATAGAATTAATTCTTGTTTAAGTTTCTCGTCAAAAACTTTATTAGCGTTTAAGTTGTTAAGATGATTTCAAATATTGCCAGTAAAATAGTCGGAAGTAGACCACACTGAAGGAAAGCGACCACAAACGAAGACATTGAAATACTTCAAGCTCTTTATACATTTCTGTAATAAAGTTTCATCTTTGATGCAATTTGTACGTAAACCACTTCACTGCATGTTTTATTTAAATTATTTATCCCTTTAATCAGAGGCGGCATTCTTTATTGTTAACCAGTAAAAATGTGTTCAATTTAAATAGCTTCCAAAAAGTAAGTAAATCAGTAGGTCAATAAAACCTACTGATTGTTGCAGATATAATAAAAATCTCGGCACTTAAAATACCATGCCGAATCGATAACAAAAGATTTGTAAGTGTACAGTGCCTAAGATTTGACAGTGCAAATTTTGAAATGGAAAGATGATCTCGATTTATAAAAAGTAATTTACTGGTTAAATGAAGTTTTCGTGCGACTAAAATTCCATTGTAGAAAGTAAACAGAAAAAGGCAAAACTGAATTAAATCCGAGCCGGTAAAACTGTTCGTCGAAGAGGAAAAATAATCGAGTTCCGGTCCACAGGACAGTAGGCTATTAAAATAAGTCAAAATTCTTAGGCCTTGCTTTACATAATGTCTAACTTGTGTACGAATTTCTTTGCAATTATTACACCGCCGCAACCCATCTTGAAGGAACTTCGTTTCTCTAATTGCCATTATTAAGCTGCCGCATAAATACATGTAACACTGAAACTACTTACAATTAAGATGAATCCGTAAATTAACTGGTTTGTTTCCGTGATAATTTTAACGAAATACTTGCCGCATTAATTACGGTTATTCGAACGATTTGCATCGAGTTATCATATTTGCGTAAATGTACAAACGTCACGCTGGTCAGGTCGTTATGACAACCTTCGATCGAAAAAGCTAATGCCATAATCGAATCAAGTATTTTTACTTGTTTTGGGTAGTTTGACGAGTTGAATTGTTATTAATGTATTATTTACAATTGTTATTTACGTTTGTTGGTAAAAAAATTGTTGTCGCGTCAAAGTTATGATTATTAAATTTAAATCGATGACAAGTTAAAAAAGAACAACATTTTCATGCAGAAATGTGCTTGTTATCTTCATTTGGAAATTGGAATTCATTTACACCCTATTACGCAAGTTAACATGTTAACGTAAACTTTAAAAAGGTAAGTTTAAGGTCCATCTGTAACCGATTCAACGGCTCAACGGATGATTAATCAATGATGATAATTCATGTAGTATTAACCATTATTATGAAACCATGACATTCAAATTAATTTTTTTCCCTGTTTGAAAAGAAAGAAGGAAAGATAATATTGAGGCAATTAAGGTGTAAAGTGAAACAGCCAGAATTTCATGAAACATTAATCTGGATTATACGAGGCTATTGTTTGATTAATCAAATTCTACCTGCTTACTAAGTAGAAAATGTGCACTGTTAAAAGTTTCAGGAGGAATCAAAGTATGAATAATTCATACCTTAATTATAATAAATAAGGCTTGTCAAAATGATCGACATTGACTAAATGGTTCGAACAGTTCATATTTTAATAGTTCGAACATGTTCAATGACATTGAACTGTTCGAACAGTTCAATATTTTGAACCTACATTGCACCCCTACACTGGGGTGCACTCTCTCAGAAATCCTGCAGTAAATTTCAGTCACATTTGCCTGAAGTTTTTTCAGATACTGAAATTTACAGCACAATTCCTGAACTTTCAGATGATGTTTTTACTATCACGTG
>JABFPB010006908.1:0-11545 GCA_022817645.1 Ceratoteleas bidentatus | reverse complement strand
TAGCATAATCCGCGGGGCGTTTGATGGGAAGGCCCGGGGGTAATTTGCAGGTGGGTTTGACTAAAAAAGGGCGCGCGCGATACGAAACGGCGCGGGTGGGTGGGGAGAGGTCCGAAACCCGGCGCTGATTATTAGCGGATGCATTATTATTCGCGCGTTATTAATTCATATCAAAAACACAATTTTCTGTGCGAACGATCAAAACCGCGCGCGCCCTGCGCCTCCCTTTTCGCGGACGCGGGCTCTTTGCGAACTTGGCCGGAGCTGATCAACAACAAACGGCAAAAGCGCGCGTCCCGCCAGGCGCATCGCTGTGCCTGATTATAGACCGCCGGCGCTAATCCGCCGCGTTTGTGCATAATGCCGCGTCTCGCAGGCTCCGGACGGTTGCGCTGCAGGTGCTGCCGATATGCCGGAGTTAATCAGCTATGTCGATGACGAGCGGGAAAGTAGGTTGGACAGTCGAATGGGGTTCTAATCTAGTCGAGGGTGTTTGAATTTTCACGATGAGAGGGAAGGGTGTTGTGTTTGAATTTTTTGCAGGGAGGGGGGACGAGATTTTGGGACAAAACTTTTTGGAAAGTGTTCAGTAGACTTCAGGGTATGTGTGGGAATTTTTTCGCTGGAAAATATGGAAGTGTTCGGACTCGGTGCACCGCTTTCCAAATCGGTTACAGATGACTAGCTGGAGAGGTCATATGGTGGACATGATAACTCATGTCATGGGGCAGCGAAGTGAAAACGTTTATGATGTTATTAATCTGTAGGCTTGTGAGTATCGTGTGACGTAGAAGAATTTAAATACCTCAAGAAATGTCAAAGTACTAACATGTAACTTCTCCACCGCCGGTGTCCCACCTAGGCTTCTTCTAATCTAAGATTGAACAACTTAACTTGCTACCCATCTAGCAACTCGAGTCTACATCCATCGAAACCCAACCCTCTTCCCAACAATCTCACCAAATTTCATCCTAATCCCCCCCACCCCTTCCGAGTTTCCCCTCCCACACCTCAAGACACCCGCCCCCTCACTTATCTTGTCCCACCATCCTCGAAATACCTGCAGCCCTAAACCCCATCGAAATGAGATCCCTCGATTCCTCCCCAAGATTCGCAGCCCTTCACCCCTCATTTTCAAGACAAACCCCAATTATTAGATCAGTAGCCTCGGCCGCCAAGTTTCCGCAGCTTGATGCCTAATTTCCATCCTTTGAAGTGTGCTGATTGAAGGCCCTGCGACGACAGCAAACGACGAAAAATGTCCTGGGGCATTAGTTAGCGGTCGCAAAAAGCGCGACCCGCCGCTTGTTTGCGGAGCCGAGCGCCTTGTCCGTGCGGGCGTCACAGACACAGACGGCGGCGCTGGATCCGCGCAGAAATGCCAATATAGCGCCCCACCATTGAAGCCTGCGATGACGGGGCCCGTCTGTCAGCAGATCAAAGCCGAAGTAAGCTCTCTTTGTGATGCTTTACAGAGCGCGTATTTAATTATGTATGAGATCGATATTCGAGCCTTCGGGGGGGCTATCTTGCTCTCCGGCGGTCGCGCGCGACGCGTCCGCGTCTGCTTTGCGTCTTGCCTCGTTATGCCGACGTCATCGCAGATTTCGAAGCTGGAGATGGGAGGAGGAAAAATGTTGTCTGGCGACGGCAAAATGTCTGCGGGGAAGCCTTGAGTCGGGGGAAGTTTGGACAGCTTCAAATGGATTTTGCAATTGGTATGAGGGTAAGGGTGAGGGTGGGAAAAAGTCTTAAAATTTACAGCTTCGCTCAAGATTCAGATAAGGTCAGAATTAAAAGTGTGACCTGAGTTAGGAAGAGGTTAGGGAAACATGTGAAGATGTTACCTACACTAATATCACCCAAATTCACCTATCTATCACCTTCATAGATAGCAAAGCTTCTGTAAAAATGTGCTAAATGAAGAAAGTTTAAGGAATCCTTTACCTTCAGGTTTCTGACGGTCGTCTAAACCGTAAGAAATGAAATATCTGATGTACTGAACCACAGATGACAGTCAATCTTCTATCAGACACATTTTCGTATTTTTTGGAAGTTTACTCAGGGTGGTCAAAACTTTTTAAGAATCCATTTCCCTGACTTTTGAAGGTTTTCCAGAGACTTTTTCTAATTTTTCCCTGACTTTGTTCTAACAAAATTTGAATTCGTTTAATTACATTTTATCAACAAAACAGTAAATTAGTCAGATTTTCTTTTTTAACTTTTCTTTAAATGATATTCTTTAGCAATTTCCCTGACTGTTTGACTTCCAAGACCAAATTCCGTCACTTTTCCATGACCAACAAAATTCTCTGACTTTTCCCGGTTTTCCAGGTTTTCCAGATTTTGGCCATCCTGTACACTGGAAAACTCCTCGATTCTAATTCCAGCGAAAATAATGATTCTCATCCAGAACATTTTAGCATTTCATCTACATTTTTTCAGTTATCCCCTCAACATTTATGCAGACTTCCAAACGAACACATTTAAATAACACAATTTTGAAATTCCCCACATTCAAAGAAATGCTTGACGAATTCATATAGATTTTTCAGGAAAATTGATACAAATTTGGGATTTCGTCAATACGATGAAATAAGCGAGTTGAAGTTCAAAGTTCGAGTCGCCGTAAAGATGCGCTTGGTAATAAGCAGGCGGCCGTTGAAGCGCCGCTTTGTCGAGCATCCCGCAGTCAACGACGAGATTATTACCTGGCTTTTAATGCGCGCTGATTGGCTGTAAACGCTTTGTGTGGCGCGCGGCACAGGTGCGACGTAAACCACGTGCGTACGCTCACCATTTCGCCACCTGTGCCTGTGTGATTAATACACGCCGCTAATAAGAAAACCACGCTCAACGCCACCTTCATTCGCGTCGCAATTCAACCTACGGGCAACGATTTTCGCGAATTTCCCCATTCATATCTAACCACATTCTCCCGACAAACAGCAGCAATTTCAGACCTCGAACATTCAAACTTTTATATTTTACCGCCAAAAGAGAGCGGGAATGTTCAATTTCTTGTTTAAATGTTATATTCTATTAATCGACAAAAAATATAAAAAAGTACTTAGGGTAGTTCCCTTATGAAGTTTAAATAATATGAATTTGATGAAACTTTAAATCTGATTTATTTCGAGGCTACTATTTGATTTGCCAAATTCCCAAGCATTTCGACTACATAGAAGCCGAGATATTAGATGCTAAAATTGCTGAAAAATGATATATATAGTGATTATAACTATGTGTTTTTATGAAAATTTAAAATGAAATATCTGTATATGTGCATAGTTGATTTGCTTAAAAATTTGGCAAATTAAATAATAATTTTCTAAGAACCCAACTTTAAATTTTTATAAAATTCTTATTTTTTTGTCGTTTGTAACATTTGAAAAACGATTTCACAGAACTCAATGTGAACAGAAAAATCAAAATTAACTATATAAGGTGGCAATGTTTACATAAATCATTAAAATTCCAAAATTACACGAAAAACCAACAAAAAATATCTCCTTTCACTTTTGAATTCAATTAATAGGAAATTCACATTTATTATACCAAGAAACAATCAAACTAATACTATGATGATATAATAAAACATGATTAAATTAATATGACCATATTTTCACTTTTTTTTATTTTTATAATTTTCCCGCCAAATGAGAGCGGCAAATTTAAAATCATGTAATGTCACACTCTTCTAATTTATAACAAATTGAAAATTGAAAACAAATGCATATTTTTTTCTACCAAAGGAGAGCAGGAATTTTTAAAGTTGAACCCTCAAATTCAATTTCAAAATCACGCATCGTTGGCGAATTATTTACCGCGGTAATTTCGTAATGTAATTACGTTTTTTTCGTCGGTACGCATTCGACAAGGATCTTCACTTAGCGAACAATTCGAGGGCGCAATAACCGGCGACATTGCGCGATAAATCAGCCAGCTTGATTTACGCATAATATCCCATTTTTTCCGTAAGCTCCCTTTGAAGACGGCCGGGTCGCAAAGTGATTTTTTTACGCGCTAATAAATTTGTTTACGACGCGATAAAGTGCGCGCGCGCCGGGTTACGAGCGGAAAAAGGCGCCGAATTCGGGCGCCGAGGAAAGCGCGCGCGAAACGAGCCGCGATTGCATATCAATCGGCCGGCTGCATGAATATTGCCAGACGATCTGTCATACAGCGGTGTCAAGGCTCAATCCGTGCCAAGTGTGCGCGCGTAAAGAATCCTGAAAATAGACCGAGATGACAGAACGTCTAATGTATTGCACGCAAATTGTTTCCCCAGTTCGTCCAACTACGGTTACAGTCGGCAGACAGTCGAAAATACGACGAGGTTTGAATTTCCCGCCAGATTTTACAAAGTGCAAAATTTTTATTTACTGAATATTTGATAAAAATAGCAATAGTATACAAATTAGACTTATTTTTTTACAGACTTTTGAAGATTTCAGAGTTTCATTATAAGAAAGACGTTTTTGAATCTTTTTTCTGCAAAACTAAATTTTTTTTTCATAGCGATCTATGAAATTCTATTTCGTTTCCACGAAAACTGTGACAGTCACCAACAATTTCCTAAACTTTCACAATTTTTTCACTTCTCGCGTCAACGCCTATAAGGCTCCAATACAAATAACTTCTAAACAGCTCAGACAAGTTCGTTCTAACCAAATTATTCGAATCCATCTGAATGTCTGAAAACATCAAAAACTTTGCAACAAAGGAACATTCAATCAAAATTTCCCGCGAAGATCACACCATTACGGCGGATGCAAAACCAAATATCGATTGAACTTCAGAAAACTCGACTTTTACGGTGAAAACTGTCGAAAAATGGTCGAATGACAAAAAGCCTGAATCGCCGAGGTCCGAGAATGGGACAATTAAAAGAAATCGCCGCTGGGCGCGTTTTATTTCGAGCGCCGCGCAGGAAGCTATTATCGGACATTCGAGACACAACAGCGTCTTAAATTTTCCCCGTCGCAAAAACGGGGCCATAATTTACCGACATGTGTCACTCTTCGGCCGAAAACCTACGGATTCCTTGAATAAAACAGTATATCTATAAGCGCACTCCTACGTCGCTGGGATCAAAGATTGATGGGAAAGCGAGATCACAAGAACGAGTTTCTCCCACTTAATGCCGATGACGCAACCCCCTTAAAAACACATTTTTTTCACGAGAAATTCGGAAAATAGTGGACTAATTCGACTTTTTCACATTGCATCGCCACAACAAAATTCTCTGGTACTTTTGGCAAGGATTATTAGAATTTGATCAGGTGTCTCCTTAATTCTTTCACGAAACCTCTTGAAAACCCTGTAGGGGGTAAACTGAAAACATTCTTAAGCAATTCCACTTCTTTCAACATTATTTTAACGAAAAAATCCTTAAAAAACATTATCTGTTATTTTTGGCGGGAAACTCGAAAAATAGCGAAACTTGACCAACGTAGTCGAACACTTTCTCCTTAAGATGAAACTAACAAAATATTACAATTTCATATGAAACTGAATCAATACATTTTCTCACCCTGGGAGAATGTTCTAATTAAAGAAAAAATTTGTTTTGTTGTATATTTTTTGCTAACCAATGTACCGCGTTTTCGAAGTGGGAAAACTAAAATGATGAACTAAAATGACAATAAAATGACAATATTGTAACGACTCAGTTAACCATAAATTAAATAAATACATCTCATTGTCTTTAGTAACATTCATATCATTTTTTATCACAATTTTTTGAATCTTTTAAAATCATTTTAAATTAAATATTCGATATTTTGTCTGTAATAATCAGAAACCCAAATTCCCTGGCAGCAGACTTGCTCTTTCACCTTAAATTCTACCTCAAATTTTCTTCAAATTGAAATTTTCTTCATTTTGACATTTTTCTGCGCAAAATATCAAAATCCCCTGACCAAAATTTGAATTATTCAAATTTCCCCTTCAACTCCTCCAATTTCCCAACCGAACCCGCTTAAAATCCACCTCTCGACTTTGCGCGGGAATTTCGAAAAAGCGTTCGAAGCTACCAGCATGCCGCAATCGCGAACATTTTTATCGGTCTTCGGGTAGATACGCGCGGGCCCTTTTTGTTCCGCAGTGTATTATTTCCGTTGGAATAACATGTCAATCTTAAAATAAATCGCGCAGAAAGCATCCTTCACTCGGGGCGGCGCGCGCGAGCGCATTGTAACGCGCGTAAAACAAAGAAAGAACGAGCCCTTTTGTATTTTCACCTGTCAGCGAAATACGGGCACATTGATCGAATCATGAAAGACGAATCTGCGTCGAAAAGCGATCCCGCCGACAAAGCCCGATGATCGATTGGCGCGCGCGCTCGATCGGCCTGCGGTGCGAGCGCGTGACACGCGGATAACGCGGTAAAGAGGGGAGGGGAGGGGGGGGGGAATCGCGCCTCATATTGCGACACATCCGCAGATGCTCGGCCGGGGCACTCTATTTGGCGGCGATTTTTTATTGCCCGTTTATTCGTCAGGACGACGAGAATGAATTTCGATTTCAGCGACCAATGAGAATTGAGCGTTTTAAAATTCTAATAACACATGTCTGGCGATTGGTTGGCAATTGGAAAATGTAAATTTCTGTCACTTAAATTTCGAACGGTATAAACTGCAGAGTTGAAAAAGTTTAATTTGACATAAAATAATTAAATTGATTTTGAGTGTTTGAAAAAAGTTGGATGGAATTTGAATTAGGGAGAAATTTTTTAAGTGTGGACTGGGAAGGACTTTTCGGTCGATTTAGGGAAATTTTCGAAGTTCGTTGGAATTTATTATGCAGATGTTTCAAAAAACTGTTTTTACTACCTGTATGCAATGATTTGAGGAAGTGTGGAAGTTTATGGGAAACGACGAGTTTAATTTACGACGACCTTTTTTTACGAGTTTTTTAAGTTTTCCGTTATTTTCGGTTGGAGGAAGAAGTTGGAGACGGTTCAGATTTGTCATCGTAGAATGAAAAGATAATTTACTTAGAACGATTAATTCAATAACTTTGAAACTATTAGCACGGATGAAAATACACGTTCGATCAAGTTATCATTCCGCGAACACTGTGAGGTTACTTGACGTTTTGTCTGTAATATTAAATTTAACGTGTGAAATTCATGACATGTTTTGTTAAAGTCGATTACGGAGTATGCGAGGCATTTTTACATATTCGGGATCGAGGTGGGAAAACAATTTTCTTTACAAAAAAATGTGTAATTACTCGAACTGTTATTACGTTTGTTACTTACTCAAATTACTTAAACAATCTGTAATATTTTTGGAGCTGAAAATTCACAGTTTTACTTAAAATGAAAGGAAGTAAAAAGATATTGAAAACGTTATGCGATTTTGAAATGCAATTTACAGGAATACAAAAATGAGTAGAACTGTCATTAAAATATAAATGATGAGACTATCGTTATTTTAAAAAAATATGATATTAAAGTCTGGTCCAGAACAATATTTCTAATGTATAAAATATTGTAATAGGAAGTGCTTATTAAAAAAAAGCATTATTTTGTAACATTACATTCTACATATTTTCATAGCTACTAAATAAATCGATAAATACTGTTTTATTAATATTGAGAAGTCATAAATATTATAAGACGACTGATCAGTACTATAATGCTTTCAAAACTATTTTAATCGATTAAGGAAGTATGTAAGAATTATTGTAATTGATCTTTATATATTTTACAAAATTATTAACGAGTTTTAAATCCGAATCTTAAACGCGTTATATTTTTGTAATTTCAATTTAACCTTATAAGCGCAAAAAATGGAATGAAACGTGAAAATAAATCTTGATACTTTTTATAAATTTATACAAATTACGAATTTCTCGCCTGCTTTATAATTGAGAAATAAAGTTGAAGTGTTTGCGAAAGATTGTTTAATCTTCAATACTATTTTCACTTCTCACAAAAAATTCTTTTCTTCCAACAATCTAGCAATTTATCCACAAATCAGAAGTATATACTTCACGAAGAAACATTTCATTATATTCATTATGCAAATACATATATATAAACTCTAACTTTACACTGCACTCTCAAGAATTTTCTCTCGATCCATACCTTCACAATATGTGCACTACTTTCTTCGGTCTCAAATCCATATTTTTCCGCCTCACTCATCGACTTTTTCACACATTTTACACTTTTCATTTCCCGACTCATTCAAATTGAAAACTCCAAAACTCCAGTTCACTTTTCAAAATTTAACCATTTTTTCACCCCAAAAACTGTTTCAATGCACTTCTCGAAACATTTTTTCTTGCAAAACTGTCTCACTAATTTTTTAGAAATCTAAAGTGTCCACCATAATCAATGCCTTACTAATTATGCCACATTTTGACCTCGAATCACTTGTTTCGTTCTGGTTTGTCGCGTCGCAAACGGTCCGCTCTTAAACCTCCGTTCCGCACTTTTCGCCGGACAACCTTTAATCATCATTAATCCGCGATCGATCACTTCGCTTCGATCATCTTCAATTCATTATTTCGGCGTGATCATCCGCTCTAATTGTTGATGGATCGCGCGCTTCTAACGCGCCTGACAATCGGCATCGCGGTTCTTATTTGCCCACCTGCGTTCCATCATATCGCGCTCATTAGCCGCGACCTATCATTTCAGCTAATTCGATTACCTCACGTTACTTTGTTTGCGCTTTCGCGATTTTTTCGCGCCAATTTTATCTGTTTGCGTTTCGTACCGTCGATTCAATTATGCCAATCGATCGGATCCACGTCTCGAAACATCGAAGTCGATTGATTCGCTAATCAGTCGCTTACGAATTAATTTACTGAGAGAAATTGATACAATTTTGATGACATTTTTATGACCAATTTGATAAAATTCTATGACTGAATCTGTTTCAATTTTGGCAGTTGACACAAATTAAATTTTATTTGAATTATTTTCTAACCATTTTTACCATTTCTTCCTCAATATAATGTAATTTAAACTGACTTATATATGAGAACAATTTTATCGAAACAAATTTGGCAAAAATATATTTTCATATCCGAATTTCAAATTGTCATTTTAGTGAAACACTCGGAAAGAAAGAACTTCACTCGAGTTCATCGAATCATCGAAATTTCGAGCGGTGAAAAAAAGTCGCCACAATCGCGGGATCCCAAAATAATTTCACATCCAGCGTCGTAACTCGCGCGGAATTCATTTCGTCGGGGACTTTACGTCGCGATAATTTACTTTTTTTCCGCCGCGACGTGACATCAATCCGCGGCATTTAATTCGCTATAAATAGTCGACGGCGATATTTCACGGGGCCGCGGCCAATATCATAAATTCGCGCGCTAAAATTTCGCGAAGTTTTTTTCACGCGCGCGTGAAAAAAACGCGCGTTCCCCGTTCAGGCAAAAACGTCACAGTTGACAAAACGATCGAAGATTCGACTTTGTTCAAGTTTCCCTATTTTTTATCGCGTTTCTAATGAGTATCGATTAATTGACGGGAAAAAGGGGGACCGACGTGACAGCAGGAATGCCGGCGAAAAGTTCCGAGTCATAATTCATAACGGAGCCCGGGTCGGTCGTTTCCGAAAAAACGTAGACAAAATTTATGTGCATATTTCGCCTCTTTTATCGGCACGCTTTTTTTCCCCGCTGTTTTGTAACATTACGTATGCGTCACGGATTGTGCGTTGACAAAGAAGTTCGTCAAAAGATAAAGCGTGTAAAGAACCGTCGTTGCGCGTCTGTGTTTGACTGATAAAAAAAGGTGTGTCAACTTTGAATACGACCGAGACACGAGTACCTTTATTGCCGATATCACTGACAGTCAAACGAAAACACAAAAGGCGCTTTATTCGTAATCATAGCGGCGTTTATCGCGATAAATCATCGCGTCGAAAAGTCGACCGGGATACTGCACCGCGGAACAGGTGTTCGGCGTTTTTCCGGCTTTTTTGACGAGCCGTTTCCGCGAAACAGTGAAACCGTCATAAATACCAAGTCAGTCGCAGGAATTTACAATCGGAAACCCGATCTGTGCCGAAACTGGTCACTCGGTCAAAAATCCGGCGGCTTTTCGGATCCATTCACACACGCTCGGCCACCTGCTGTATGCACCTAGCCGCAGTCCCACAACTCGGCCTACGCGCGCGCATAACGCCTCAAGAAAGCCCGCGATCAGGTTGCAGAAGAACGCCAGAGAGCCGGGAAGACCATTCCCGGACCGGAAGTGCACCAAAGACCAGCTTTTCCGCCCTGTTAGACCACTCAGAACCAAACCAGCCGACCTCTTGCACCCCTTCTGGGCAGGTCCCAGCCAGAAGCTGGCACATATCCTCCAAGAACGATTGAACGCAACGTTGAAAGACACCGGAAGTAGAGGAAACACTTAGATTCTGACGGCAGAAGACCAGATTGAGCCTGAAACGATCGGAAAAGGTGCCGGGGTCGAAGATCCAACCCGGCAGCTACTGTCTTCAGGGAAGGTCCTAGTAGCTTCAGCCACAGGGTCGGGTTCTCTTCGAAGAAGTCGCCGGACGTCCGAGCTGGAATTAGGAAATCGGTTTCCTTGATTTTTTCAACGATCCTGAACCTTTTTCGAGCCAATCGCACCATCAGAAGGCCTCAGACGACCAAACCGACCACTTCGTCAAGGTTTAGTCTCATAGACTCTTATTGCCTTCAACGCCTGAATTGTCCTCCATCCTACTCCTCGGTGTTCCACCGTTCTTTTCCGATCACCTTCGACACTTGCACTAATGGAAATCTCATCAAAAACCGATCATGTGACCTGGAACCTCCAGTCTTCCAAACCGACCTCTTCGTTGAAGATTAGTCTCATAGACACTTATTGCCTTCAAAGCCTGAACTGTTCTCCATCCTATTCCTCGGTCTTCCACCATTCTTTTCCAACATTCCGATCACCTTCGACACTTGCACTCATGGAAATCTCATAAAAATCCTCTCATGTGACCCGGAACCTCCACGATTCCTCCTTTCACAAGAGGGCTCTGACTATCACAGTCTTCGCCTTGGATAGCTTTCTTAACCGTGCTCTTCTCTCTCACTCGACACTCACCGCCAGTAGTGGCTCCGCGGCGATTAATCCGTCAGTCTAGGCAAAGGTCACGCGACCAGCGCGGGGTCGGGTACCAGCTCACTGTGCATCCGCACGCGAAATCACACCGCACCATATCACACTAGGCATCGCCGATCGGGCGCCGTGCTGCGCGATCACTCGGGCAACCAATCACAAACAACAGTGACAATCGCGCGCTCGCACGGACGCAACGCACGCCCTCTCGCGACGGCAGCACGTGGCGCACTGACGGCTCGGCGCCGCGATCCCCCACCACGCCGCCCGACCCCCACCCGCACGCGCCGGCCCCCCACCCCGCACCCCGCGACATCGCGCGTCGCATCTCTCTCGGACCTGCGGCCGCCAGGTGGCGCGCGTTCACTCGCTGATTCGTCCCCCGCCCCCCGCGCGCGGCGCCCCCCCCCCCCCGGGGGGGACCCCCCCCCCCGCCCCCCCCCCCCCCCCCCC
>JABFPB010006907.1:0-11544 GCA_022817645.1 Ceratoteleas bidentatus | reverse complement strand
CTAGGCATTTTTGTTTACTTGTTCCTATATCAGTTAAACAGTTTACCTGAATCTGTCAAACAATTTTTTCGGTGTACATAAAAATTATTGTAATATCTTTAATATCAAACTTGAATGCATAACTTTAGTTAAAAATATGGTCTTTTGAACAATTAATTGTTGGAGTTTTTCGTAGTTTTTCAGTATAACAACTGTTAACAGTTCAGGGGTTTTCCCAGTAATTTTTAATTGATAGGAACGATCTGTTAAATTCAAGACGGTCGATTACATAGGAAAATATGTCTCAAGTCACCTAACTTAATAATTAATAATTTCAAGAATTGCTTAAACAATTATATAAAACAATTATATATTTCTTCAATTCAGCATTACTTCGGCTGAAGTTCTCGTACTATCGCGAAACTAAGAAAACGATGAACTTTTCGATGTTTGTAAAGAAACTCCGCATGTATTCCATAGAAAAGGTGAGTTTTTAGGTAACTTCTCACATGTTTGTCCCGGAATTTTCCCGGTTGGGCCCCAATGTATGCCCGGTCAAAATTTTTACCTGGGAAAATATCATGATCAACACTGTCATCACACCTTCTAAATGCATTTAAAATAAAAAAGTAAATGAGGTAGATATGCGAATAACATTATTTAATGGCAAGTAACTGGGTGCTGTTACTTAAAGGGAGTAGTGAAATAAGCATGGATATCTGATCCCCACAGGAAACCGGGTTAGGAATAAAAAAATCATCGTTGTAGAATAAAAAAACAATAATCCCACTTTACACAGAAAACTGAAAATCGTGTATTTAAGGGAATTTTGTCCCATCAAGTATCAACTTGATCCATTCGACATATACTTATATTTTCTCGATCCATTGTCTTACCCTACTTTGAATCTTAATTATTTACTAATCATTTTTTAATGAGTGAAATGCAATTTCAAGAACTCATTCATTTTTTCCCAAAAACCCTATTAACCGAATGCATCATCATTATCTAAGAGTCACAACATTTGAATTTCCATTAATTTCTACCGACCTCTGAAATTCCTCTTCAAATTATAAAAAATCCATTCACTACGGTCTGCCCAACTAAAAAGCGTCTCGCGGTGCAGCTCCCGTTGGTTGGCAGTACTGCGCGCCGCGCAGTGTATCTCCGGAGAGAGCGACTTCATAAGGAGGGGAAGGAAATGAAAGAATGGTAGAGAATCTTGCTGCGAAATTGTGTTTACTTCTACCGGACGAGGCATTAAGCGGTAACGTTTCCACAATTAATTAGTCAGTGTGGGCGCAAAGTGTTCGAAACGCCTTGCCCCCGTTCCTCCGCGCAATCGATAGCCCGGTCTCCGGCTGTGAGCCACTTGGCGCGTCCTTATCGATTTGTTTTGACAGCCAGCATGCATTCCGAGTAAAGTACAATGCGAGCACACATATGCCGCCTTGTTAGCACACACCTCAGCGACATGCACGTGAAGACTGGCACGTGGCTGAGGTGTCCTTCGCTGACAAGACGGCCTTATAATTTTATTTCGCCCTTTTTTCGGTCATTAGGTCGATAATAAGTATTCCCTGAATTGTATAGCAACTGGGACTAGATAGAAAGAATTAACATCTTGGCAAAATCGCGAGCTAATTAGGCGCAAAAAGACCTGTTGATTTTTTTCGGGTCTGGAAGAGGGTCCAATTTAATTATTTTCAGCCACTGGTAAGGCCTTCTATAGGATTTGTTGGCATATTATGGGATGCGCACCGTTCTAAGTGGCACTGTCATGTGGAATCTGAAGTCAGATCATGGTCTGAAAAAAATGGGAAATCAGATCTCAATGAAGATCTGGCAGAGGTAATTGGGGTGTCATTTTTGGGGGATCTGACAGCAGGTCTCACGTTTGGTGAGATGATAGGGGTAGATCTGAGACAGATCTTGTTGTGGTTTGAAGTAATGAGTTGTAAAATGAGAGCAATCGTTTCAGCGGAGCAATGGAAACTATTGGGACAGGAGAGGGACGGGTCTCTGCTGCTGGGATGGGTCGAGGAAGACTCCGGCGGGACCCAGGATTCACGATCAGTGATTGGACACTACGACCGGATTAAAGATAGGCTGAAGGTAAACGAAGGCTTGACTTGACTGCGACGATGACTGAAGAGATTTGTGATTGATGATTGATGAAATTGTAGGTACTTTATAAATTTTCGGAAGTATTAAACCTCGTACAAGCGACTGTGAACCAAAGTTACTCCTTACTGGGATACGTTTTGAAAAAATCCACGTCTTCCGCACACGAAGAGACAGGTCAGGAAGAACATGCTGAGGTTCAAAATGGAGACGACGTGGCGCCATCTGACCTGTATCAAGCTGTTGTGGTGGAATTGGAGAGTGAAACTGGTGTTAGGCACGTTATCGAGAGTGGCACCTCCAGACAAGCTAGGATACAATTTTTGTACAAGCAGAAGGAGACACGGTCAGAGGATAAGTTCCTTCTGCTGGTCCACAGGGAATGTAAGATCAATTATCAAACATCACCCGCGTCTTAACTATTCCTTTAAGCAGTAACCTTTGTTTTTGATCAGATATCCAGATGTACACAGTCACGTATGACCCCGGCGACTGGTCCATCAGAGAGATGAAGTCGGAGCAGCTCGCAAAGACCTTCATTTGGGCCCAGTGGGATGCCACGAACCAAGTACTCTACCATATTCACAAGAGAAAACCAGTGACCAGCGTCTTCACGGAGGATTCCGAGAAGTCTCCTCCTAAGCCAAGCGAATCTTGCCCTACCCTAAGTGGACTGCAGTTCCACGATGACCTTCCCCACGAAACTGTGGTAGATAGCTTGCAAACTCCCCATAATCACTTTCCTCTACTGTCTCCAGTCTTCTACTAAGCTTGTACTTCAACTTTCAGCTGAACATTCCGCTGAACTTACCCCAAGTTCCCACCTCCGACAATTGCGGAACCTACGAGGACGACGTGCACGATTGTTCCCTCGACCTCATTGTGATATCTGATTCCAAAGGGATCGTGTGCGTGTGCCATCACTACCTTTACAGACCAGTCAAGCCTCCACAACATGTGTTGGACTCTGAACTTAGGGACTCCAACACTGTCCACTTCGCATACTCTGTTACAGTGCTGCACCACAGCTGCGTCATTCACTGTGTGGTCCCAGGGATACCCTGGGTCCGAGCAAAATTGATGAGGCCAACTTTTGTCCTGTACGGAGACAATCACATGATCGTCTTCGTACAGGACTTCTTCACACATCTCTTGGAAATTGGTTTTCACCATGAACCCTGTTGCCATATACTCTGTGAACCGTTACCCACCATTCCTTCGCAGTCTTCGTATCTGGTACCATTGCTGAACTTGAGTCCTTCCGATATGACCAACAGTTTGGGAAGCTATGGGTCCAACATTCTAACCATTGGTATGAATAGAATCGAGTCTAGATATTTAAGTCTAAACTAAATATAATCTCCGTCTTTATCAATGAATTAAGGGTACGGCAGCCTTGTTGGCCCAAAAAGGAGCATTTTTCACGATTTTTTTGTCCCAACAAGGTAGACTGTACCCTTAAAGACTAATCTTCTTGAACCATAAGAACCTGAATCTTTTCTTCTAGACCTACCTACCTTGGACCTCGTACCAATGTCTGTCCCCACCAGTTTCCTAGTGAAGGTCTTCTGTAAGGAACCGTCCGTGGAGATCCGATGTGGCATCCTCCACTACTTCGTCTGCCACAAAAACGACCTGGACGCAGTCGAAGAGCTCATTTCCAACCTGGCCGAAAAACCAAGGTCTCTGAACGTGACCAAAATTCTTGAGGAATTCCTGGTCTGCGGGGCACACAGTCTGGTCCAGCAAAACCTTCTCAACGACGCGACCTTGCTAATGTCTCTTCTGGTCGTAACTACCATGGAAGAGTCCCTGGGATTTGAAGCAAAGGTCAACGACTTTACCATGACTCTGAGTCACGAAAAGCTGTGGAACACTTCGGTGATGCTGCTGTCTCCACAGCAGAGGCTGGTTCCTTACAGGAGTGACCTGTGGACCAAACTCTGGGACAGACTGGGGGAGAAGAGCGAGGAGAGACCAAGGTTCAAGCCCAGTCAGATTGCTGAGAAACTGATGGTCTCTCTCGCTTGCTACCAACCTGAAGCGTTGTCCAGATGTAGTACGCCGATGTCTCCAGCTGGAGGGTAACCTAAATTTCGATACCTGGGACGAATAAGGTGCCAACTCAAACTGAATAAGGTGCCAATTCAAAATTATACATTGCCGATCCAATGTATAATTTTGAATTGGTACCTTTTCAGTGCAAGTTTGAGTTGGCACCTTAGTCTTCCCAGGTTCTTCATTTTTTATTTGAAGAAGAGAATGGTTGGGGTTTCGGATTTAAGAAACCTCAATTATTCTTAATTGCGAATGATGGAGACTTCTTAAATTCGAAATTTAGGATTTAATTTCTCACGAAGAAATTAAATCCTAAACTTCTTAGATTCAACCAAGATCTCCTGTATTTAGAGGTTCTTGGTTGAATCTAATTTTACCTTTTGGTCCCAACAGCTTAGTGGTGACTACAGCTGCTCTAGGGGAACTAATGGGTGGTCGAGGGAAGTACTTCGACTCCAACTTGCCATTCATTGAAATGGAGAGCTGCACAGCTTCGAAGCAGGAACACATAGTTTCGGTGAATCTTCGGGAACTGTCGGTGCACCTTCTGAAATATGGCACCAGGACGAGCAGTGGCAGACTGCATGGATCTTGTACTCCACTTCACGTGCATGCTATGGCCACAAGATACGTCACTGCTCAGCTGGAAACCTCGAGACTTTTATGTCAGATGTTGTGCAAGGCAGCAAATATCCACTTGGGAAGCAAAAAGGAACGAGGTTTCGCTTTCATGTAAGCATATTTTAAGGGAATTTGGGAATTGAAATTTCTTGCTTTCTTGGCGGGAATTCTGTAATTTCTGATAATTTTTTTTTGCAGAGATAATTTAGTCGAACCGATACAGTATTTATTATTCACATTGCTGGAAAGGTACAAGCATGCTGCGGAAAATGTGGCATTTCCGGTTCCTCAGGGATTCACTTCCTTCTTCACGTATCTGGGTTACCGAACGTTAGATTATTCGCTGTTTTTGCAATACGTACAACGTTCTGTCTTTGAGTTGCAAGTGGACGTCGTAAAAGCTATTATGGCTGGTAATTTTGGTTGAATAATTAATTAAGGGAGTAATTACTTATAAAACTTAACACGTAGTTAAGTTTTATAAGTAATTTATAGGTTTAGTCAATTTGTTTCTTATTCAAAGAATAAGGATTTTTAAAAAAGGAATTTTTATAAAGATTAATGAAGAAAAGTAATTTCGTTCAATCAATAAAAGGAAAAATTGTTTTTCAGACATAAGTGACGACAAAGCAAATCTTCCTAGGAAATTGGAATTATTGTCCCTCTTGCCAAGATCCAGGGCTAAACGACTATTGAACCAATGGTTACACCCTGTAAGTTTTATGTTGAGAGCAAGAGAACATGCCACGAATATTTTGAGTGGAGAAATATGCCCAACGCGCAGTAAACCTTTGCAGCACAGACATAATAATGGTACATTTCATGATGCTGAATTTACTGAATTTTATTGAAATTAGATGTTGTAACATGAATCTAATTTTTATAGGTTTATCAGCTTTTCCATCAGGAGACCGTTTGTCCCCACTTGACACTTTTCTTGACCTCTTAACAGCAAAAGGTACTTAAAAATGTAACAAATTTTTATTTTTTGGTATAACATAAAGCAAAGTTAGAAATAATCTAATCGTTGGAAATAATTGAAAAAGTGTCAGTCTTCAAAGTTTCTAAAGTTTTGACTTTTTGAAGCTTCCGAAGTATGAGAAGTTTTTTTTCATTTTTCGATTAGTTTAAGCTTTTTCTTTAGTTTGAATCTTGAACTTCGAAATCCAATCAATCTTTGACAAAAACACTAAAACTGTGAAATTTACTTTGTAACTTTGTTTTTCGTTTCATTCAAGTATTGAAATTTTGAATTTTTACAATAATTCCATTTCAAAGTATTCTCTTAGATATGATTTTTTTTATTGCAGCTAGCCTAACTGAATTGGATTTTAATCTTCTCATTGAGGCAACAGCAGCGTCAACTGAAGATTTTCTATGAGCATTTATGAAACTACTTAAACCCAATTTGTTAAAAGTAGCGAAATAAAATGTTGTCTGTGTTTTTCATCGAAGACTTTAATTATTCCTTTCCTAACTTTCAAGAGTAAAAAAGTAATGGAACGAATCATTAAAACATCTTAATGTAGATTTTAATTTAATAATTCAAAATATCCCTACTGCAAAAATATAATACAAAATGTATTATATAATAAAATGTGAGATATAATATAGTTTATTTTTAAAAATCATTTTTAACAGTAATAACAGTATTTCTAAATTTCAGAAAACTTCGAAACTTTTCTAAATTTTCCAATGTTTAAAAAAAAATTTTCCAGTGTTTCCAATTTTTTTAAATGTTGTCAATTGACACAAATGTGTAGTTTCAACATGTTTAAAACGTTTAATGTACGTTTTGAAAGTTTTGAGATTTAGAAAAAATGTGAAAGTTTAAATTTTCATTCAAAATTACATAAGTATCACTAATTTCATATTTCTCATTTTACTTCTCAAATATCAACTATATATGAAAACTAATATTATTACAGCAAATTCTATATTGTTCTTATTTTTAATTTTATTATTATTTTTCGTTTGAAACTTTTCATTAAATGTTTTATTGAAGTATTAATATTGAATGTTATATTTAATAATAAATGAAATTCAATTTTTTAATTTATTAATAAAAATTAAATTTTATACACTACAAGGGAATAATAAATGTTTCTTTCTTCTCCGATCTTATTATTTCTATTTACAAAATTACACATGGAAGTATAGGTTCGACATTCAACTCGAAAACTCGGCAGTGATAGATAACTTAATCTTAACGACAAGTGAATGGGAACGATACTTTCTCCAAATTATTTTAGAACATGCCGATTGCATGAGCGAGTCCAGCATAAATGTATAACGTAATCACACCTACGAAGGTTGTCGCGATAGCTTTGATAAATAATGAAGACCAGGGTCCTGCCAATAAGGATGTTGTTATGACGTCGAGAATCAGAGGTCTGTATACCGTGGAAATGAGAAGTACAACTACCACTGGAACCAAACCTTGCCGGAGATCATGCCTCGACCACAGCCAAACCAAAGTTGCTGTGGTGATATGTTGAACCTGAAATAACATTTAAAAATATTGAAAAATATATTAATTTACAAGAAATAATGTCTTGGAAACCAAAATAAGGTTTTTAAGACTAATTATTTAAATGAAATTCAATTAATTGGATTGATTTTTTTAAATTTAAATATGATTTAAATAATTTAAATCATTGATTTAATCATAAAATTAAAAAAATGTTTTGCAATTTCTTCGAATTTTTTATAAATTTCATCTGTTTTTGGTACTTTTCATAGTATTATTATTTATCTTACCAAACTAATATTTGATTCCAAACTTTTTTGGATGTATTTCCAGTCAAATTCAGCACCTCTGGCTCCGAACCACAGCCACAAAAATCTTGTCAAAATGACCTCAGCACTGGCCCAACCAATGCCTGCCGTCAAAACTTTGGCATGTCCTTTTCCAGGAATACTGTTTAACACAATAAGTATCCCAACTAAGTCTGCTAAATCAATAGAACATTTGAAAAATTCCTGAAAAATAATAATAAAAATATACTATAATTCTTACAAAGTAAGAATTCCCTATACTTAACTTTAACATTATAATTGCAATTGAATTGGTTTAAATTTTATATAAGAATTTAATGAATTTCAATTTATAAAGTCAAGTTAAACTTGGAAAAATAGTTTCAATTCTGCAAAAATGAATTCTTTTTGTAGAAATAAAAAATTTTCAAATACATTTGAAAATTGGATTATGTATTCAGAATCTTTCCACCTCATTTATTGTTTAATTATCAATTCATTTCTGTTCATTTCTATGAAATATTTTTTGCAGACTATCCACAAAAAGGTTCAGTATGCAATGAAAATATCAATAAATATTCTAAAAATGAATGCTTACTCCCAAAAGGTCGAAACCTTCCTGTCCAACATTGTCAGCTGTTGGGAAAAACGTGGCTAAAGCCAACATTTTGACAAGTTGTGTAAACACGTAAATACCTCCCGCCTGGACACATTTCCAAAAAGCCCCATACTCGGACCTGAAGAAATTGATTATTGACAAATGAAGGAAAACAACTTGTTTACAAGTGATTTGAGGTTATGCCGGGACACTTTTGACGGATAAAGTGGTGACTTACAGGCCTGAGTATTTGTACGTGAGGTAATACGGAACGTAAACCAACGCCAAACAGTTTCCGACGTGATAGAGCGTCATTGTATACGGCGTTCACTGACAATTAAATGATTCACGATAACTCAATTTGAACGCGTATTAAATTGACAACTCATTACAAAATGCGATTTGTTGCGAAGCAGCCGACGACGTCACGACTAAGAAGACCACCAATGGTAAAGTAGATTTAGTTGGAGCGGGAAATCTGATTAGATAGATGTGTGTGTATCTACTGAAAAAATATAATATTACATTTAATATTAAATATTGTTATATTTTTTATATGATTTTTATATAATATGATCTTTAACATGAAAAATAATATTACATTTAATATATTATATTTCATATTATATGAAATATGATATAATAAATCTAATATTGTTTTAAAATTAACATTAAATTTAATATTATAAATATGATATTTTTTGGGCCAAAAAGTCTTCTGAACCGTAAATATTTCGTGCTATTAGAGAAATTTATTAACAATCGTAATTCTCAAATTGAAAACAGTCGTGAAATAAATTGCGAAATAATATATTTTAAAGAATTTGCTGGGAAATAACTCTTGTTCAATGTTCAACGACTAAAAACGACTTTTTTCGCTTCATTTAATCCGCCGCTTATTGTTTCAAAGCGAAATGCGAGAAGTTCACGCTCGACTTTTTTCCTTCAAAACGAACACAATTACGATGACAGGAAATTCGTGTTTATTTGAAAGCTTTCTCACGCCGAGTATTCAACTCATATCTTTAATATGTCGCGCTCGTATTGCCTCGCAAAAAACGCGTCGCACGATGCCGAGATAATTGTTTACGGATACAAACTTGTTCCTCGCCGAGCCAAATGTGCGATCATAATTGCATATTTATAGTGCATTTTATTTGTGCCTTATTCGTGAACACGCTGTCAGGATCGTGTTAAAATCGGCAGTCTCGATCGTCGCCGAATAAAAAAACTGGTCAACAAAATGAATCCTTTTTTCGGTACGCACAAAACATTTCTTCGGCGAAAAATTTCCGTTTCCCATTCTATTGCTGACGCGTCAAATAAAAGCGAGGAACCTATTTTCAATAGCTCTTTTACCCGAGAAAACTCCTAGTATTATCTGGGCTATTAAATCACTCAGCGGAAACCTCACGTTTATGTTCATTCAGTTCTATACACCGATTAGAAGCCTGTATGAATGAACCTGAATCACCTCAGTGGCGGCGGCATTTCATCGGAAACCCAAAGACCGAAAAAATGGGGTTTAGACAAATCGATGAAATGAAATATAATATTATAGATATTTTTAAAAATAAGAGGTACACAATGTTTAACGATAATAGTTTTTTATTACATAAATCGATTCATTACATAATTCTTTTTTAGTTTTTAAAAGTTAATAATAATATTATCTTTTATTTTTTATTTTTATTACATAATTTTTTTGTATAATTATTGGTTTTTCGTAGAAAAATTGTGAATGTTAGAAAAAAATTGCGTAAATGGATTCGAAATTATAAATACGAATATGTGAATGATATTTTCAACGCGGGGAGGGGAGTATTTAATTTTGTTTTTTGTCTCCCTGGTTCAACGTCAGTGCTGTTCTATTTACTGTTGTAATGAAAAAAAGTGCAAAACGAAGCATAACAAGTTCCATATTTACATGATACCAACGCACACGCCATGCGCCCCACGGTCCCAGACCACTTGTACACCCACATTCGTTATTCAACGATCCGTGCGCGCAGGCCAATCTCCTTGCGAAAATCGGAGTTTCGCTAATCAATTAATCGATCGAGTATCGATTTGAGGGAAAAGGAATCGCCCAGGCCTACCACCAACGTGAACTTTCGGAAACAAGTTTTTACAATTTACTACATTTAAAGTGTTCATTTTATTTAGAAACTAGTTAGAAATTATGTGGACAACTTTACAAACTTTACGATGTATAATTGTGATAAATTTAAATAAAAGTATAATACGAAAGATAATTACGGACCAATTACTGAACTACTTACGTAAAATATCCTATATATTCAAACTCAATTAAAAAAAAATGTTAAGTTTAATTTTCATTATGTTGACAAATTGACATTTTTCAATTCGTAGTCAATTCGAATTGAAAAAATTCGAATTGACTAGGAATTTTTCAATTCAATACGAAAAAGTCAATTCGTATTTTTGACAAATGTAAAAAACAAATACTAAATATTGTAATATATTTACTAAACAATTTAAAATATTGTCTATATGTTTTGAATCTAACTATCAAACTTAGCAAAACTTAAAAATTATTTTCCCAAAAATGCTTCTCTAAAAGTTAACCAAATCTTGCGATATTATTCCCAGCCATTTTTCTAAATGTATGTCAAATCTGAAGTCATTTTCATTTATTTCGTATACACTGTATACGAATGTTTGTAGATTACATATATCATTATGATACACGTGTATTGTATATTTCAAACTTTATAAATTTCAATAATTTTTAAACGTGGATTGCTCGGCAACTATAAAACCTAGAGATTAGCTGTTTGGCCCAATAAACGTGTCTATCCCTAATAATAATAGCTGTTAATAAAAGTTAGAAATATTTATGTAAAAATTATAAACAATTTTGTGTCACTGCTTTTAAGGAACTTGAAACGGTGCATCTCATTTCCAGGAACTGGAATATCTGAAATAAAAACTGGACCTAAATTATATGTACCTGGCTACAACGAGAAAACAATTTCGTAAAACTTTACTATTTCTATTTCGTAATGATTTATGAAAAAATGCGTACTTTTGCGATATAAATCGAAGAGGTTACGATATATCTTGTACCTTTTACGAATTGGTTTTCTCAGTGTAAGCATTGACCCAGCTTTTTTTAATTTTATGCAATTCTGACTTTGTGACAACATTTTGAATTTTAAGTACAGTTTCGGCCCTAGAATTTACTCCACGATTTTCCAAAATTAATATTCGTATACTAAAATGAATATTTGACAATCGTTTATTAAATTTAATAATTATGTATTAAATTTGAAAAACTGGTGTTTGAATTTCAAACACTTGGGAGTCATTTTTCAAACACTTACAAGTGTTTTGAATGTCGATCAGTCTGTATTCATTTTCTAATGAAAATTTCTCTCAACATA